>CM065397.1:36160000-36175000 GCA_033060915.1 Euryodendron excelsum
GGGTTTTTGGAAAAGATTTTTGAAAATACCACCTCAAGAGAGGGTTTTTAAGAAAATAGGTTATTTGGCAACCTTTGGAAAACATTTAGCCCTTTTTTAGAAAAATAACTCCTTTTGGTCTTTCGAAAACAGTGATCTAGGTTCGGAGGTTGGTTACGTGTAGGGAAGACACACTAAGCCATCACCCTACCCCGTCCTTGTGGTACCTACATGTCAATTTACCCTAAATTCACCTATGAGAGTCTTCAACTAACTATTGTTCAATCCCATCCACTTTGAAAAATAATGTTTGAAAAGAAACTAACATGATGCATGATATGCAAGTGCAATAAAAGAGACTTGATTTGGAAATAGATTTGAAAAGAATTTGATTTGATTTGAAAAGAAAGAGATAGAAGCTTGAATTTGGAAAAAAGGTTTTGGAAATTAAAATTAAAGATTGAAAATAGAAATAGATCATGGAATTGGAAACTTAAAGAAAATTGTCAGATTGGAGATTGGAAAGAAGTTGTAGAAATAGAATTTCGAAAAATATTGTGAAATTAGAAACTTGAAAAATGTGGTGACCGCACCCATGAGGGTTGCCTAAGTATTCTTTTGGAGGAATCAGGTCAGTCGTAGTTCGGACAAGAGTCTGTTTGAAAATAGAAGAATTGATTTGAAAAAGAGTTGAAATTGGAATTAAAAGAGTAGGGAAATTTGGACTTTGATTGGAAGATTTGAAAAGATTTAGGAACTTAGAAAAGAAAGATTGGACTTGACATGGAAAGATAGAAATTGGAAGAAAGATTTAGAATTTGGAAAGTTTCAACTTAAGAAAGTTTTGAATTTAGAAAGCTTAGAATTTTAGAAAAATTATAAATTAGTAAATATTTGAATTTAGAAAAGGTTTGAATTAAGAAAGTTTCAACTTAAGTAAGTTTTGAATTAAGAAATTTTTGTGTTTAGAAAAGTTTTAAATTTGGAAAACTTTAAAGTTTAGGAAAGTTTAGAATTTAGAAAGTTTGGAAGTTTAGAAAGATTTAACTTAAGAAAGTGTTGAATTTAGAAAACTTTGGATTTTAGAAAGATTTGAAATTTAGAAAGTTTAAGATTTAGAAAATTTTAGATTTAGAAAACTTCGAATTTAGAAAGTTTAGGATTTAGAAAGTTTTAAAATTTGAGTTTTAGAAAATCTTGAGATTAGAAAAGGTTTGAGTTTAGGAAATATTTGAAAACTTAGATTTGGAAAGTTAAGATTTGAAAAGGGATAGAATTTGGAAAAGGTTGAATTAGGAAAGATTTGAAAATCGAATTTTAGAATTTAGGAAAGATTTTTATGTTCAAGTTTTGGAAACTTAAGATTTAGGAAAGTAGATGATTATGAAGGAATTGAATTAGGAAAGATTTGGATTAAGAAGGGATTGGATTTTATTTCTAAAAGATAAAATTTGATTTTGCTTCAAAAAACGGAGGATTGGATCTAGTTTCCTAAACGGGGGATTGGATTTGGTTTTCTAGAGGGAAGATTTGATTTGACAAGGATTTGGAAAAGGAAGTTTTAGAAACCCTAGATTTGGAAGTGTGTAGTTTTGACGTAGAAAATAGGTTTTGGAAATATGTATAGTTTTGATGTAGAGAACAAGAGGTTTTGGAAACCTAGGATTTAAGGCAAGTTTGAAAACCATGTTTTTGGAAAGAAAATTAAGGTCTCCTAATCGTGGCTCTAGGGCTTGACTTGGGCTCTAAGGAAAGAGATTTTTGGAAAGTGTTTTTTTGGAAACAAGTTTTTGGAAGGAAATCCTAGAGAGGAGTTTCTAGAAGACGAATTTTAAGAAGAGAGCTTTTGGAAAGAGATTTTGGAAGAAGTTTTTTGGAAAGAGTTTTTAGGAAGGTGAATTTTGAGGAAGGCGTTTTCTAGAAAGGAAACCTAGGGAGTGTCTTTTTCAGGAAAGGAATTTTGAGGAGAGTGTTTTGGAAAGGAGTTTAAAAATAGATTTTTGAAGAGAGTTTTTGAAAACAATTTTGGAAGGAAGAGTTTTTGGAAAGCATATTGAAAGAGAGACTTTTGAAAATAGAGTTTTTTTGGAAAGTATGAAAACGTCTCACTTTCCTAAAAAGGTTAGAACCACTTTAAGAAAGTGGTTTTGAAAATAACAAGGAGTTGAAAATATGGACCATGTTGGTCACTTTAAATATAGCACTTTCCTAAAGTAACCCTAGCCATGGAAATACTAGAATCACCCTAGGATTGTGATTTTAAAAACAAGTTTTGAAAAAGAAGATTTTGATACAATTTTGAAAACAAGTTTGAAAACGATTTTGAAAACGATTTTGAAAACGACTTTGAAAACGAATTTTGGAAGAATGTAAGAATCATGATATGCACAATGCAAATTTGTGGTCGTGAACATACAAGGTTAAGGCTTCACCACATAATCAAGGGAGCCGAACCCACATGGTCTCCGGTTAGACTAAAAGAAAGCCCCCGACACGGTGACCCTCCAATAGTCCAATCCTACACATGGACCGGGGATCCCTTTGTTTCAAGCATGCAAAGAAAGGGGGGGAAAGAGATGGGGGATTAAAATAGAGAAAAACCAAGTGGGTTAGAAGAGAGAAGAGAGAGGGGGAAGTGCAGAAACTTAAAGAGAAAGCCTACCTTGTCTTGTTTATTTCACTTTACTTTGCGCGCCTTCCTTTCTTGCTTTTTCTTCGGTCTTCGCTTCAGTCTTCGAGAGCTTTGTCTTGGTCTTCGGGAGCTTCGAGTTGCAGTAATCCAAGTCTTCAATGGAGGGTTAGAGGCTAGTGTAGAAGTGTATATTGTTGTGTATCAGTGTATAGGAGGCTAGGGTTTGGTGTATGGTGACTAGGGTTTGGAAAACCTAGAGAAGCTAGGGTTTAGGGAGTGTTCGAGCTCTGTACATCGAATATTAGGGTTTTCAGACTGATTTTACGGGCCTCTTTCACGCTGGAAGAGACTCTGTATTTATAGAGATGGGATAGACCTAGCGCCTGTTGCTGTAGCGCCAAGCCAAACTTCCTCTTGGCGCCACTCTTAGTGGCGCCAAGCCATTTCTTGGCTTGGCGTCACTACTAATGGCGCCAGCCAGTTAGGAAAGTTTGTTAAGTCGGCAAACAACGTATCTTGGGAAGATTTGGGCGCCTATACTAGTGACTACCATGCAATTTTTAGCCTGGCTTCACTAAGAGTGACTTCGAAAAGTCTGGGAAGGATTTAGGGGATTGGGAATGACCCGGAAGGCCAGAAAAAGGGCTGCAACACTTAGAACAGTGTCCCAGAAGCATTTGACTTGAAGAATGAGGATAGGATGTGTTGGAAGGGTTGAACGGGCTATTAGGGGCAAAACGGTCAGCCGGGCCTGAAAAGCTGCCGAGATGGACTCGAAACGCTGTGGAAGAAGATTTGAGACTTGGAAACATTATTCAGAATGTTCCCAAAGGTTTCCGGTTTGATACCCAAAGCCGATGTAGTTAGAAAAGGTGACCGGTCCACTAGGGGCAAAATGGTCATTTTGCACCGGGTTCGCCGGAACTAACTCGGAATGATCCGGCAAGATAAAGAGAGGTTGAGAATACTATATGAAGCATTCTTGGGAGGTTACCGGTTTGATACCCAGAGCCGGTGTGGTTCCCGGGGCATTCGAATGCCTATGGGCAAAATGGTCATCTTGACCGGAAGGTCTCGAAATTAGCCCGAAACTGACTAGAAGACACCTAATCATGCCGGATTGCCTTTAAGACAATCTTGGAAGGTTGGAATTACCATTTTGAGGATTCAAATGTGTTCTCAAGAAACGTGTCAAAAAATAGCCCTAGGGGCAGTTTGGTCATTTTTCACCGAAGTGGGCTAGCAGGCACCGGTGTTGACCTAGGTTTTGAGTGTTTCCGCCACTCTGATGGCGGTCGCATGATACAGGGGGTTGTTGGCAATTCCCTATGTCGACCTGTTTGCGAGTATTTCCACTACTCTAACGGTTCACGATCATTCTCGAGACTGCCTGATCTCGGAAAGTTGCTAAAGGGACTTAGTGCTTGAGAATAACTTTCTCGGAAGGCGTGCCTAAACGGACATTTCTGCATTGGAGGGCTAGCAGGCGCCAAAGGTGGACCGTTCTACCATCTAGGGGACTTGGGGTCTCATCCTGGTCGACAGGTTTAAAGGGACTTACCATTTTGAAGAGATTTTCTTCGAAAAACGTGCCGAACCATCTCGAGGAATCAACTGTCTCGAGAGAGAGATTGAAATTGGAATTGGACTTGGAAAGGGGACTTACCGTCTTCAGAAAGATGTGCCTGTTGGAATTGGAAAGGGGACTTACTGCCTTTGAAAAAACATACCTAATTTGGAATTTGGAAAAGGGACTTACCGTCTTCAGAAAGACATGCCTAATTTGGGATTGGAAAAGGGACTAACCGTCTTCGGAAAGACATGCCTGATTTGAAATATGGAAAGGGGATTTACCGTCTTCGGAAAGACGTGCCTAATTTGAAATTGGAAAGGGGACTTACTATCTTTGGAAAGACGTGTCTAATTTGGAATTGGAAAGGGGACTTACCGTCTTTTGAAAGACATGCCTGATTTGGAATTAGACCAAACAATGCCCCCAAGGGCATTGTGGTCCTTTTGCCTCTATTCGGGCCCGGCGGGGCCCGCAAAGCGATGAATTGTCAGGATTAGACTTAGAAAGTTAATTTGGATTGAAATATGTCCACAATGACTTAAACGTAAGTCTGGACGGCATGGAGACCGCCGAGCGGTCAAAAATGGGATGCTTACAATATCTTACTCATCGGAAATGATATGGGGGTATTGTCTTCGGTTAAGGTATGGTTATCTGGACAGTATGATATAAAGGACTTGGGAGAAGCCAGTCACATCCTTGGGATCAAGCTTTTGTGAGATCACATGCATAGGATGCTGGGCTTATCACAAGCTATTTATATCGATAAGATTCTTGCTCGTTTTAGCATGCAGGATTCTAAGAAAGGGTTCCTCTCTTTTAGACATGGAATCTCTCTAACCAAGAATCAGTGTCCTAAGCATCGATTTAGGTAGAGAACATAAAGGCAATTCCTTATGCATCAGCAGTAGGAAACCTCATATATGCTATGCTTTGTACTAGACCTAACATCTGTTTTGCCGTAAGCATAGTTAGTAGATATCAGTCGAACCCCGGGTGGGAACAAATTCACTGCAGTAAAGTATATAATCAAGTACTTGAAAAGGACTAGGGATTATATGTTGGTTAACTAGGTAGATAGTCTAGTACCCATTAGCTACACAGACTTAGATTTCTAGTCAGATAAGGATTCTAGAAAATCGACCTCAGGAAATGTGTTTACCCTAATGTAAGCACCCCATTTTTTACTGCTCGGTAGTCTACAGTTTGTCCAGACTTGTAGTCAAGTCAATATGGACAGATTCCAATCGAAATCAACTTTCCAAGCCTAATCTCGTCTATCCATCACTTCGCGGGCCCACCAGGCCCAAATAGAGGCAAAAATGACCAAAATGCCCTTAGGGGCATTGTTCAGTCCAATTCCAAGTCAGACACATCTTTCCGAAGACGATAAGTCCCCTTTCTAATTCCAAGTCTGGCGCGTCTTTCTAAAAACGGTAAGTCCCCTTTTCAATTCCAATTCCAATCCCTCTCTCGAGACAGTTGATTCCTCAAGACGGTAATTTTATCCAATCTGGCACATTTTTGAAAAAAAATCTCTTCGGAACGGTAAGTCCCTTTAAACCTGTTGACCGGGATGAGACACCAAGTCCCCGAGATGGTAGAACGATCCACCTTTGGCGCCTGCTAGCCCGCCAATGCAGAAATGTCTGTTTAGGCACGTCTTTCGAGAAAGTTGATTCTCAAGCGTTAAGTCCCTTTAGCAGCTTTCAGAGATCAGGCAGTCTCGGGAATGATCGCGAGCCGTCAAGGCAGCGGAAATACTCGTAAACAGGCCGATAAAAGGAATTGCCAACAAACCCTTGTATCATGAGACCGTCGTCAGAGTGGCAGAAACACTTAATACCCAGGTTGACACCAGTGACTGCTAGCCCACTTCGGTGAAAAATGACCAAACTGCCCCTATGACCATTTTTCGGCACGTTTCTCGAGAGCACACCTAAGCCCTCAAAATGATAAGTCCACCCTTTTAGATCATTCCAGAGATGATCCGGCATGATTAGGTGCCCTCCAGTCTGTTTTGGGTCAATTCTGACACTTTTCGGTCAAGATAACCATTTTGCCCCTAGGCATTCGAATGCCTCGGGAACCACTCCGGCCTTGGTTATTAAGCCGGTATTCTTATAGTATTCCTGACCTTCGTTTACCTTTTCGAATCATTCTGAGTCAGTGCCGGCAAACCCAGTGCGAAATAACCGTTTTGCCCCTGGTGGGCCGGTCACCTTTTCCAACCACACCGGCTTTGGGTACCAAACCGAAAACTTTTGGAAACATTCTAAATAATGTTTCCAAATCTTGAATCTTCTTTCAGGACGTTCCGAGTCCATCTCAGCAGCTTTCCAGCCCGGTTGACCATTTTGCCCCTAATGGCTCGGTCAACCCTTCTAACAAATCCTGTCATCATTTTTCAAGTCCTTTGTCCCTGAGACATTATTCTGCGGGTTCCTATCCCTTTCCCGCTCTTCGGGCCATTCCCGGCCGCTTCAAATCTTTCCCGGACTTTTCGGAGTCACTTCTAGTGAAGCCAGGTTAAAAATTGCATTGTAGTCACTAGTACAGGTGGCCAAATCTTCCAAAGATACGTTGCTTGCCGACCTTAAAACTTTCCTAACTGGATGGTGCCACTAGCAGTGGCACCAAGCCAAGAAATGGCCTGGTGCCACTCCTAGTGGCGCTAAGAGGAAATTTAGCCGGGCGCCATTGCAACAGGTGCCAGGTCTATCCCATCTCTATAAATACAGAGCCTCTTCAAGCATGAAAGAGGTCCGTAAACTCAGTCTAAAAACCCTAATATTCGATATACAGAGCTCATAGCCTCCCTAAATCCTAGCTTCCCTAGGTTTTCCAAACCCTAGCCACCATACACAAACCCTAGCCTCTTATACACTCATACACACCCCTATACACTTATACACTAGCCTCCAACCCTCCACTGTGCTAAGGCAGCAATGAAAGCTCTATAGATCAAGCAATCTAATTCAAAGTGAAGAGATGCCCTCATTTCATTTCCCATAGAGTCAAGAGCAACCCCTGGCCAAACCCGTTGAGCCACCTATCTTTTCTTAACAAAACCCCAACCTAGGGATCATCGCCCACATTGGGTTAGATTGAACTACCAAGGAAAAGGTCTAAGGAAAAATGGTTAAAGAATTGTTTCGTTTCATAAAAGAAAAGAAAATAAATAGAAAGAAAAAGCAAAGGAAAGGAGTTGCCAAGGGGCAAGAGGCCAAAAAAAAAAAAAATCTAAATGAAGGCCTGAAGAAGTCCACAATTGTGCCACAATAAGAAGATCGAAAGAGAAGAGAATCATGTTTATCTCAAAAAGCATATAGAAAAGGTGAAGAGTCATTTTCATCTTGAGAAGAAGGAAATTTAAAGGTGATCCTAGGTTACAAAGAAATCCCGTAGAAGCAATAGGTTCGAGCCTTTACCCTTTCTTGCAAAACCCCAAAACTGTGGCCTACATTACAACCCTACTAAAGTCCACTCTGATTGAAAATGGATTGCTTGATCTAAATGAGCTAGACACGATGCCGAAGCTAAAGAAGGACGCTAACCCTACTAGAAGAAAAAGAGTCAAGAACGGTATGGATCTAAACCCTGCTGAAAACAACATCGAATTTGTGCCTATATATCCTGTTGTTTCAAAAACCCCATAACCTAGCCTACATTACGGTCCTAAACAAAGTCTCCTCGGATTGAAAGGACTGGCCACTTATCGCTTTGCTAAAGTTCAGGTAAGATGTTGCTAAAACCCCGAGAGTCGAGAGTTTCAACCCAATAACCCCATACACTAACCCTAAAACAGAGAATCGGAGAGGGTCAAAAGGTTGAGAAAGGTTTGAAGTGCTGTCATCCAATCAAGGTAGGGTTGAGCCAGAGGAGAGGCTAGACCCTCGAAAAGGAAGAAGTTACCATTCCAAAGACTATAAGTTTAACAGCACCCCTTGTCATTCTATTAGTTAATGCATTCCTAATATGTGCATAGAAAAATAAAAAAAATCGCATGAGCTTTGCATAAGACATAACTCCATAAAAAAAAAAAAAACAACAAGCAACATGAGTTTTGCACACATAGGGTATAACTCCATGTAAAAACAGAAGTCGCTAACATTGACTCAGTAGTAGATATATAACATCATCATCTATCACATGCATCTGATCATATACTTAGCTGGAAAACAAATCAATTATAAATGTCTCCATTTATCCATGCATCTAAATACCATAAATATCCATCTTTTGTACAAAACTTACAAAATAAAACTGTCTAACATAAATACATCTCAAGAATAGGGGCAAAAGAAGGTCGGAGTCTCCATAAGGGGCATCTGTCACAGGTCAAAGTCGATGTCATCTGGATCGAAATCCCCGAAACTCGGCATTAGAGGAGGTGGATAACTACTCGAAGCACTGCCATCCTGCAGGGAAGATAGAACTAAAATTAGCAGTATGAAAGAAGAACTAAACAATAACAGAGTGTACAGAAGAAGCAGAGAAAGAATAACATACCCCCTCACCACCCAACTGAGATAGCCGAGCTGTCAGGGAAGCTACCTCGGCCTAGTACTGATCTCGCTCCATTTGATACTGATCCCTCTGGTCTCTCATAGCAATAAACTCAACCTAGGGCACGTATCCTCCGGCACGGTGCCACAAGTCAACCACCTCCTGGCCCACATCGTACCCGCTGACTATTACCTCAAACCAGGTGAAGGCACTGACCGAATGAGCCCCAAAGTGTGCAGCATAATCTGTATCTGGAGGAAGCAAGAACTCGGCACCCGGTTGACGCTCTTGATAGTGGATAGGCAGTCCCGCCACCAAGGCTCCAAACATATACTCTGGCAGAGCTCCTGCTGATCGGAACTCCTCATGAAACTACCGCCAGTGTCGCTCTCTGAGATAAGACTACTAAGTGTCATCACTGAGAAAAGTAGCTCTCGACAAGGACAACGGGACCAAGTACTGGACTATCTCATAATGAACTGATCCAATGAAGGACCGCCAAGTCACATCCCTCGACTCAATCAACTCCAGTTTAGCCCGAAGCGTCACAAAATCAGTAATCTCCGATCGTTGGGCTACCCGATCATGAGCCCACCTCAATGCACGAGGATAGAGGTCATCCTCAACAACTGCAGGGCGACGGACAGGCAGGTACTCATAGCTCCACCAGACAAGAAAGGGCCAGAAACTAGTCATGCTGCCCCAACGGGAGGAAGTCCGAACCCGCATCGACCGAAGGAACAGCCAAAGGAGAAGGACCCCCAGTCCAGCTCAGATAAAGCTCCAAGATCAGCTACTATACTCACCAACTGACATGGCACGAGCGACTTGTTGTTGTTGCAAAAGCAGCTAAAGATGATGTACAAAATAAATTGCCATCTCATAATGTCCCGCCTGGCAGGCGATGGCTTAGCAGCAAAGGTACAGTTATCCTGACTGATCCAAGAGACTAGGAAGGTGGAACGCTCAGGAGGAGGCAAGTCCAGCAGAATGCATGCCTCGTCTCTATTGACTGACTGTAGAGTGACCCACCAGCCAATGAAGGAAAGTCCTGTGATGATCGCCCAATCTAAGGGAGTGGGGTCTAACTCAAAGCCGACAAAATGGAAGGTCCCGGTCTCTCCAAACCACCGCTCAACCAGCGCCAATACCAAATGCTGGTTCAGGCGGTTAGCCTGTAACCCCATGAAGGCTCCAAATCTAATCTCAGCCAAGAAGACACGATATGATGGGGCAACCCGCTGCATAGTCACAAAGACCTGATGAACAGCCCTTCTAAAAGTTGTGTGTACCCGTGGAGGGAGCAGATGCTGTCTAGAGTATACACTGGCGTGGTAAGCCAGATCCTCGAATGGTGGAACATCCAGTACTTACAGATCTCCCAAGTCGGCATCCGTCTGCCTGTGCCTGGAGGAGGCTCTCCCATAGCTAGTGACCTAGTCGCCCAGACCTGGTATCTCCTCCTTTGCGCCAATCTCCTCTACAAAAGCTTGCTCAACCAGAGGAAAGGGGTCGACAGGTGGCCTGCTCCCCCGACCACTCTGACTAGACGCTGCATGCCCAGTAGACCGTCGGCTACCCCTAGATCGACTGGAGCCACTGGTGGAATCTGTCCGAGTTGCCTTCCCCGAGTGGCGTCTCCTCTCAAAACCCTCATTACCTGCATCTGCCATCCTGAAAAGGTAAGTCAGGGTAAGAGGTGTTAATGTACCATACACGCAGATAAATAATAATATAATAAAGTAAAATGAAATAAATAGTTAAAACAAAATAAATAAAAGATTTCAAATGATAAGTCAAAACAAATTTCCTACACACACCTTTTGATTTTCTAACTTCAAATCAAATCTCAAGGGTTTTCCGTCTTTCTCCTTCAAAAAGATTTTATTTCTAAACCTTTTCCAACTCTTTCCCTAATTTCTAAAAATTTCAGCAGAGTTTCATTTAAAAATGGTCCCTACAACACCCATGACATCAACACAAACACACAAGACATGCACTTTTCAACGTTACAATCACATATCATCTGCACTCGCATACACTCTTCAATTTTTCAAAATTTTCAAAACATATGCTTTATTTTTTCAATAAATCAATGGTTTTCCAAGTTGTCCTAAAATTTCTCAAACACACCTCAAATATTTTCTAAAATATTCCAATGTGTTTCCAAATTTCAAACTCTAAAAATTTCATCAATCTCTCAAGTTTTCTTAATCTTCCTAATTTTCTAAATATTTTTCTATTTTTTAAAAAATAAAAAATTTACCAAGTTTTCAAAAAATCACGAAACTTCACACAGCCGTTAAACACATTTTTCTAAGGCACGTTACATAAAAATCTAGCCAGAAAACCCAATGCCCAAGCCTGTAGGAACAAACACCCAATTCTTGTAGAAAACCCTCTTTACATAATCACGTAAAATCACTCAAATTTAATTAAACAAGCACCAAAATGCAAAAGTAACATGACCATAATGTTCAAAGCATATCAAAACATTAATTTCTATTATTCACATGGTTTAAATAGAATTCTACACATCAAAATCAACAAAAATTTGAAAACTCACTTTTTGGAGTTCTCCGGCAAAATCTTCTCTTCCGGCGACTTTTCAGGCGACGTGGTCTCCTTCCGACAATCACCCGTGGTCTCAAAGAGGTACCCCTTCAATGTCCAAGTTGGTTTTCTTGCAATATCTCTCAGATTTGGGAAAATCTTCAAATACTGCAAGGGTTCGAACCAGAAAATTTTCTGGTTTTGTTCCTAAGCTTGGTGCCACTAGCAGAGGCGCCAAGCCTTTTCTGCCAAAGGCGCCACTCCTAGTGGCGCCAGTTTCCAACTTTCGGGCAGTTTTGCCCTTTTTCCCGCCAAAACTCATTTTCGAAGGCCTTTTGGGCTTAAAATCCATTTTCAAACCTCCGTTGTCAAAAAATTTTCAAAGTTCGTCCCTTCAATCGCCTCACGGTCAACATGAGACTTTTACTTTATCGTTTTCTGTCTTTGACAAGCAAAGACAGAAAAAGAGGGGTAGTTGTAAGCACCCTATTTTTGATCGCTCGATAGTCTACGGTCCGTCCAGACTTGTAGTTAAGTCAATATGGACGTATTCCAATCAAAATCAACTTTTCAAGCCTAATCCCGTCTATGCATCGCTTCGCGGGCCCACCGGGCTCAAATAGAGGCAAAATGACCAAAATGCCCTTAGGGGCATTGTTCGGTCCAATTCCTAGTTAGGCATGTCTTTCCGAAGACAGTAAGTCCCCTTTCTAATTTCAAGTCTAGCGCGTCTTTCTGAAGATGGTAAGTCCCCTTTCCAATTCCAAATCAGGCACGTCTTTTCGGAGACAGTAAGTCCCCTTTCCAGTTCCAATTCCAATCCCTCTTTTGAGACAGTTGATTACTCAAGACGGTAATTCTATCCAATTCGGCACGTTTTTCGAAGAAAATATCTTTAGAATCGTAAGTCCCTTTAAACCAGTCGACCGGGACAAGACCCTAAGTCCCCTAGATGGTAGAACAGTCCATCTTTAGTGCTTGCTAGCCCGCCAATGTAGAAATGTCCGTTTAGGCATGCCTTTCGACAAAGTTAATTCTCAGGCGTTAAGTCCCTTTAGCAATTTCCTGAGATTAGGCAGTCTCGGGAATGATTGCAAACCGTTAGGGTAGCGAAAATACTCGCAAACATCGTAATCGTCAGAGTAGCGGAAATACTCGTAAACAGGTTGATATAGGGAATTTCCAACAAACCCTTGTATCACGAGACCGTCGTGAAAGTGGCGGAAACACTCAAAACCCAGGTCAACACCAGTGCCTACTAGCCCACTTTGATGAAAAATAACCAAATTGCCCCTAGGGCCATTTTTCGGCATGTTTCTCGAGACCACACCTAAGCCCTTAGAACTATAAGTCCACCCTTTTAGATCATCCCAGAGATGATCCGGCATGATTAGGTGCCCTCCAGTCTGTTTCGGGTCAATTCTGAGACTTTTCGGTCAAGATGACCATTTTGCCCCTAGGCATTCGAATGCCCTGGGAGCCACACCAGCCCTAGTTTTCAAACCGGTAACCTCCTGAGAATACTTCTTCTAGTATTCCTGACCTTCTTTTACCTTTTTGGATCATTCCGAGTCAGTGCCAGCAAATCCGGTGCGAAATGACCGTTTTGCCGCTGGTGAGCCGGTCACCTTTTCCAACTACACCGGCTTTGGGTATCAAACCGGCAACCTTTGGGAACATTCTAAAAACCCTAATATTCGATATACAGAGCTTGTAGCCTCCTTAAACCCTAGTTTCCCTAGGTTTTTCAAATCCTAGCCACCATACACAAACCTTAGCCTTCTATACACTCATACACACCCCTATACACTTATACACTAGCCTCCAACCCTCCATTGAAGACTTGGATTGCTGCAACTCGAAGCTCTCGAAACACCAAGACAAAGCTCTCAAAGACTGAAGTGAAGACCGAAGAAAAAGCAAGAGAGCAAGGCGCGCAAAGCCAAGCAAAATAAACAAGACATACGGTAGGCTTTCTCTTTAAGTTTCTGCACTTTCCCCCTCTCTCTTCTCTCTCCTAACCCACTTAGGTTTTCTCTATTTTGATCCCCCATCTTCTTCCCCCCTTTCATTACATGCTTGAAACAAGGGGATTCCCGGTCCATGTTTAGGATCGGACTATTGGAGGGTCACCGTGTCGAGGGCTTTCTTTTAGTCTAACCGGAGATCACGTGGGTTCGGCCCCCTTGATTATGTGGTGAAGCCTTAACCTTGTATGTTCACGACCTTAATTTGCATTGTGCACATCATTATCTTGCATTCTTCCAAAAATCGTTTTCAAACTTGTTTTCAAAATTGCATCAAAATCTCCTTTTTCAGAACTTGTTTTCAAAATTCCTATCCTAGGGTGATTATAGCCTTTCCATGGCTAGGGTTGCTTTAGGAAAGTGTTACATTTAAAGTGACCAATAAGGTCCATATTTTCAAAATCTTGTTGTTTTCAAAACCACTTTCTTAAAGTGGTTCTACCCTTCTTATGATTAAAATTGCTTTAGGAAAGTGAGACATTTTTATACTTTCTAAAAACTCTATTTTCAAAATTCTCTCTTTCTAAAACCTTTCTTTTCAACATGTTTTCCTAAAACTTTTCTTTCCAAAATTGTTTTCTAAAAGCTTCCTCCAAAAATCTAATTTTCAAAACTTCTCTTTTCAAACTCCTTTCCAAAACACTCTCCTTAAAATTCCCTTTCGTAAAAACTCTTTCCTAAAAGCTTCTTCTAAAATTTTGTTTCCAAAACTCTCTCAAAGTTTTACTTTTCAAAAACTTCCTTCCTAAAATTTTTTTCAAATTCACTTTCTAAAAACTCATCACTAGGATTTCTTTCCAAAAAACTCTCTCTCTCTCTTCAAAATTCACTTTCTAGAAATTCATTCCTAGGATTTCCTTCCCAAAACCTCCTTTCCAAAAAAACCCAATTCCCAAAAACTCTTTCCTTAGAGTCGAAGTCAAACCCTAGAACCCACAATTAGGAAACCCTAATTTTCTTTCCAAAAACGTGATTTTCATTCTTGCCCCAAACCTTAGTTTCCAAAACCTCCCTTTTTACATCAAAATCATAAGTTTTCAAAAACCTATTTTCTACATCAAAACTATAGTCTTCCCAAGTCTAGGGTTTCTAAAACTTCACTTTTCAAATCCTTGCCAAATCAAATCTTCCCTTTAAGAAGTCAAATCCAATCTTCCCGTTTAGAAAACTAAATCCAATCCTCCATTTTCGGAAATAAAATCAAACCTTCTTTTTTAGAAACAAAATCCAATCCTTGCTTTAGGAAATAGGAACCTCAATTCTTCCATACCCAAATCTTTCCTAATTCAACTCCTTCCTAATCTAGTACTTTCCTAAACCTTAAGTTTCCTAAACTTAAACTTTCAAATCTTTCCTTAAACATTAAGCTTCCAAATCTTTCCTAATTCAACCCTTTCCTAATTTCGTCCCTTTCCAAATTTCAACTTTCCAAATTCAAAACTTCAAATCTTTCTAAATCGAAAAATTTTCTAAACTCAAAACTTTCCAACTCTCAAAACCTCCCTATTTCAAAACTTTCCTAATCCAACACTTTCCTAATTCGAAAACTTTCCTAATTAGAAACGTTTCTCAAAATGAAAGTTTCTTAATTCAAAACTTTCCTAAGTTAAAACTTTCCTAAACCAAAACTTTCCTAAGTTGAAACTTTCTCAATTTAAAACTTTCCTAAGTTGAAACTTTCCTAAATCAAAGCTTTCCTAAGTTGAAACTTTCCTAAAACGGAACCT
>CM065397.1:36180000-36282500 GCA_033060915.1 Euryodendron excelsum
CTAAGGCGAACCGCCATCAAGGAACGACCATAGAAAATTAGGGTAAAAAAATAGGAAAGCAAAGGCATGAAAGACTTACAATTTTTAAGGTAAGAGCTGCTCTCTCTCTCACCAAGAATCTTAAACCAGGTTCGAATATAGAGAGTGAATGAGGAGGCGCCCAATTTATAAGAAACCATGCCTTCGGTTCAGTAGCGGCCATCATGACGCCTGAGCCAACCGTCACCTCAGAAGCCCAATCAATGCGTCCTTTCAACTGCAGGGTTCGTATGGACGTCTACGTGTCATGATATGGCAGGGAGGCGAAAAGACAAGCTTTAAATGCAGTTTTTAGCCCTTAGCCCCTATATTTGTCCAAACGGGGAGTAAGGGCTGGGGGCAATTATGGGCCCAATAAGAGCCCAGCTTAAGCTTAGGAGGGACTAGCCCATTAAGGTCGGCCCATGGGTGTCGACCTATCAGATAAAGCCCATGCCTATTAGAGATAGAAGCCCAAAGTGGCTGGCCCATGAATCCTAATCCAAGAGGTACTAGGACTAATGAAGTTCGTAATACAAATCCTATTCTTAAGTGAATTAGGACCAGCAAAAGATAAGTCCAATGCATTAAACGTACTTTATTAACAAGGATTCCTAAGAGGAAAGTAACTCCAAATCCCAAAGGGAACATGGCATTTCGAAGACTATAAATACCTCCATGCACTAAAGGTGTGCGGTACGTTCACTTGAGTTCTAGCTCTCTATATTTTATTTGGTTCATTGTAATTAAGCTTGCTAACTTAATCATTAGAGTGTCTTCGGCCCAAAAAGGGTCGAGACATTCTCATCGTCTTCTTCTCTTGCAAATCGTTCGTGCTCGTCAATCCGATTTCGAGAGTTCAACCAGGCCTTCCTAAAAATACACTTACACATCCAACTCCCTTGAGTTTTTCAAAAATCATGACCCTAAAAGTCTTTTCAAATGCTTTCATTCTTCTCTCAAATATATTTTTAAGGGTCTCTTAAACTTGTCCAAAGGAAAAGTGGCTAGACACTTACCATTTCCAAAACCCACTTTCAAATATGTTTTCTAAAAACTCACTACCCTAAGGATAAGGAACAAAATTTCCATTTATTTTCATCGAAACGGCTGAAATGTTTTCGTTTCCTACAAGACCGAAACGAAACATTAGTAGAATAACAAAACACTATTATTATGATTAAATCATACTGGAATATAGAAAAATGCACTAAAACACAACGGTAAATACTGAAACAATAAGTTGTGTTAACTTGAATTTAAAATTTTTATAAATGTTCTACAGTTTTCATACAAAAGATTGAATTTTACTATTTTAATATTTGTCACTTTTGAAATGTTTTCTAAACATTCTGAAACATTTTTGAAATATTTTTGAAATGTTTTCGTTTCCGACCCAACCAAAGCAACCCCTTGAAGCAAAATTTTAACCCTTGCCTAACGATGATCCTAACCCATTCATGGTTAGGGTATCCAAAGAAGAGAGAATGTAATCTTTGAGGTTCATAGTAGGGTTTCAAACCCTAAGTGTTTTCCAAAACCTCTTTAAAAAATGATTTTTAAAAGTCACATCCTTAAGATAATCTTAATTATTTAATGATTATGGTTTCCTAAAGAAAGTGAGATATCAAGTAGGGTTCTATAAACTTAAAGTTTTTAAAACCTTAAAGGGAAGTTTCTAGGCCCCTTTTCTAAAAGGGTAAATTACAATGACCGCCCTTGAGGCTTGAAGAAAACGAAGAAAGTACTCTTCACATTTTGACAATTACACTAACCACCCTTGTCAAAGCTTATCCAAAAACACCGTTAACTTTGGATGTTCAATTACATTTTTACCCTTATATTCAGATTACCTTAAGTCCGGCCGACTCAGGCAACCACCTCATCGAATACCACTGACCACATCATCGCTGCCATTGCCCCTGCCAATGCCACCACCCTCTTGTATCTCACAGAGCCTTCCCATCTCCACCAACTTTACAGCCCACCCACCACCCTCTTGTATTTCAAAGAGCCTTCCCATTTCCACCAACCGCTGCGATCACCACCACTAACTGCTGCAAACATGCGTTAGGGATTTATACTAAAAGACATGCTTTTTGTAATGGCTTTAGTATTTATTAATAAAGTAGTTATTCTATTTTAATAAGAATCTGTGTGAGCAATATTTGCATTATGTTATTTATTTAATAATTATGCATGTGTGTCTCTTATTCTATATAGTAGATGGTTTGGTGTGTAGAGTACGACTTACACACGGAAGATCAGATTATTGGTTCTTTTGAAATATAAGCTTATCATTCACAGTCTTAGATGGAACTAGACGCACCATCAGTAAGACTGTAGCACAAGGTTTTAATAGGTTTGTCTTGACTATGTGGAATGGTATAGTTTTAACTCCTTGCACTAGTACACTTTGTGTGTATTGAACATGACCATGTTGAGGTAATTGTTTTTATACTGACTATATAAAACAATTAATACCTCATGATTATTATGAGTGCTTATACTCTTAATTCTAATATAATAAATAGACACGTGCATATAGTGTTTATTGTTTTGATTAAAAAAAGAATGATATTCTTTGTAGGTTAATAAATTCAGTGAGTTGGACAATAACATTATATGTATGGTGAATATTAATTATTAATGGAATCCACATCCCGGTGTAGGGGTTGATGATACCCCCTCGAGGAAGCTTATAAGTTTTGATTATGTCAAACCCTGTAGGTGGATTCTGAATCCGACATATCAAATAAGTTAAGTAAAAGGTCTCAAGGAATTAAATAAGTCTATTAAATTTAATTGTCAGTAATTTAATTTAATAGACGGGTATTTGTAATCTTAACGTGGAGAGATAAATAAACATTCAATAATATGAAGCTCGAAATATAATTCCTAGTATGACAAGGACTGCAATTATAATTCATTAGTGGTATAAATTATAATTTACATAAATAGGGATTAATCCTAGTTGGATTATAAATTCTTATTTGCATTGTTATACTAATACTATGGTCCCTGCTATAGCATTTATATATACGCACTTTAAGAGCAGCAAGGGTCACACTTGCTCATAATTGAGAGATACATGTTTTTGTGAGGAAGAGAAACCCTAGGAGTTGTGAGCCAACTCTCTTTGGAGTAAAGCATATACGAGGGATATAGCAGAAGTCCAAAGGTTAATTTAAAGCAATTGATTCATGCTTGTCGCTGTTGCTTGCTGTTCGAAATCAAAGCAAAAGGATTTTTAAGTTTATAACTATTGTTATTCGGGATCAAACTAGAGAGATCTTGAATGTATGATTCTAATCACATAGATTAGTCTCTGCTAATCAGGTCAATTTTTTGATATTCTGTGTATGCACTGTAGTCGGGTCGTGAGAAATTCTGTAGTCCCCAACAATTGATATCAAAGCCTTGGTTCATACTGTATACGTATAATACTTACCATGTCCTCTAAAAATTGATTTCATGCATGCTTATAGTAGAACAAGGGTTTGTGCTCATCGCGCCCAAATTTTTTGCACTCGAGGAATACACACACAAGTGAGAAAAATATTGTACTCTCTCGTTAGAACTCATCCTCCTAGAAGAATGAGTGCGACTAGGTTTGAATTGAAAATTGATTTGAATAAAGGGCTTTTGAAAAATAATTTGGAGTGACCACCTAACTTGATTATGGTGAGTTAGGTCACCTAAAAACTAAGCACAATCCGAAGACTACACTTAGGGTTTTTAAAAATAATTTTGAAAATACTTTCTCAAGAGAGGGTTTTTAAGAAAACATGTTGTTTGGCAACTTTTAGAAAATATTTAAGCCATTTTTTAAAATTAACTCCATTTGATCTTTGAAAATAGTGATTTTAGGTTCAAAGGTTGGTTACGTGTAGGGAAGACGCACTAAGCCATCACCCTACCTTGCCCTTGCAGTACCTACATGTCTATTCACCCTACATTCACCCATTAGAGTTTTTAATTAATATATGATTTGAAAAGACTTGATTTGAAATTGGATTTGAAAAGAAGAGTTGAGTTTCGAAAGAAGAGTTTTAGAAATTGAAAATAGGGATTTGAAAATAGATTCTTAGAATTAGAAATTTGAAATAGACTATGGAATTGGAAACTTGAAGAAGATTGTGGAATTGGAGATTTGAAAGAAGTTATGACCGCACCTATGAGGGTTGCTTATATATCCTTTTTGAGGAATCGGGTCAGCCGTAGTTCGAATAAGAGGCCAATTGAAAATAGAAGATTTTGATTGGAAAAAGAAATTAAGTTGGAAGATTAGAAAATTTGAACTTTGATTGGAAGATTTGAAGAGATTGGTTTTAGGAAACCTAAACCTGGTAAAGATGGAACTTAGGAATGATTTTGAGGTTCAAGAAAGATTGGACTTGTTTTGGAAAGATGGAGATTTAGGAAAGGTTTAAAATAGGAAAGTTCTATTTTAGGAAAGTTTCATTTTAGGAAAGTTTCAATTTAACAAATGTTTTGAAATAAGAAAGGTTTTGAAGTAGGAAAGGTTTCGTTTTAGGGAAGTTTCGAATTAGGGAAGTTTTGAATTAGGAAAGAATTAAAATTGAAAATTTTTGAATTTAGAAAGTTTTAACTTAAGAAAGTTTGGGATTTAGAAAGATGTAAAATTTAGAAAGTTTAGAATTTTAGAAAGATTCGAAATTTGAGTTTTATAAATACTTGAAATTAGGAAAGGTTTGAGTTTAAGAAAGATTTGAAAATTTAAATTTAGAAAGTTAAAATTTGGAAAGGTATGGAATTAGGAAGAGTTGGAATTAGGAAGATTAAGAAGCTTAAAGTTTAAGAAAAGATTTGAAAGTTTAAGTTTCGGAAACTTAAGATTTAGGAAAGTATGAGATTAGGAAGGATTGAAATTAAGAAAGAATTGGATTAGGAAGGATTGGGATTAGGAAAGATTTGGATTTTGTTTCTAAGAAAGAGATGATTTAGTTTTGTTTCAAAAAACGGAGGAGTGGATCTAGTTTCCTAAATGGGGAGATTGGATTTGGTTTCCTAAAGGGAAGATTGGATTTGACATGAAATTGGAAAGATGAAGTTTTTGGAAATCCAAGATTTTGGGGTTGAAAATAGGGTTTGGAAACCTACAGTTTAAGGCCAAAATAAGAAATTGGGAATTATGTTTTTGGAAAGAAAATTAGGATTTTCTAATTGTGGCTTTATGGTTTAACTTGGACTCCAAGAAAAGAGATTTTGGAAAGTGAATTTTTGGAAAGGAAGACTTTTGGAAAGAGGTCTAAAAAAAAGGAGTTTTTAGAAAGTACGCTTGAAAAGAGAGTTTTTAGAAAGAGTTTTTAGGAAGGAGAATTTTTGGAAAGAGTTGTTGGGAACGAAACTTAGAGAGTGTTTTTAGAAAGTAAATTTTGAAGAGCGCTTTTTGGAAATGAGTTTGAAAAGAGTTTTTAGGAAAATGAATTTTGAAGAGATTTTTTTGAAAAAGAGTTTTTAGGAAGTTAAGTGTTTGAAGGGAATCTTTAGAAAACAATTTTGGAAAGGAGATTGAGCAGAGTTTTTTGGAAAATATATTGGAGAAGAGATTTTAGAAAGTAGATTTAAAAAGAGATTGTGGAGAGAATTTAAAGAGAGGTTTTGGAAAGTAAGTTTAAAAAGAGATTTCAAAAATTATTTGAATGTGGATTTTTGCAAACCACTAAAAATATCTCACTTTTCTAAAACAATTCTAACCATAAGAAGGTTAGAACAATTCTAGGATTGTGATTTTGAAAACAACAAGGACTTGAAAATATGGACCATATTGGACATTTTAAATGTAACACTTTCCTAAAGCAACCCTAACCATGAAAAGCTAGAATCACCTTAGGATTGTAATTTTGAAAAATAAGTTTTGAAGAAGAGAAAATTTTAATGCGAGTTTTGAAAACGGTTTTCATGCAAGTTTTGAAAACAAGTTTAAAAAATGAATTTTGGAGAGATGCATGATCATGATACGTACAATGCAAGTTGGGGTTGTGAACATACAAAGTTAAAGACTTCATCACATAATCAAGGGGGTCGAACCCATGTGGTCTTTGGTTAGACTAAGAGAAAGCCCCCGACACGGTGACTTTCAATAGCTTAATCCTACACATGGACCAGGGAGTCCCTTGTTTCAGGCATGCAAGAAAAGGGGAAGAAGATGGGGGATTAAAATAAAAGAAAACCCAAGTGGGTTAGGAGAGAGAAAATAGAGGAGGGAATTGCGTAAACGTAAATAGGAAGCCTACCTTGTGCTTCTTTTATTTGCTTTGCTTTATTTTCTTTGTTCTACTTTGATCTTTGCTTTGCTTTGCGTCGGTCTTCGAGAGCTTGCTTGGATCTTTGGGAACTTTAGAGTTACAGCACTTCAAGTCTTCAATGGAGGCTTTGGAGGTTAGTATAGGAATGTATAGGGGTGTATGTGAGTGTATGGGAATGTATGTATATTAGGGTTTAGTGTATGGGGGCTAGGGTTTGGAAAACCTAAAGAAGACTAGGGTTTAGGGAGGCTACGAGCTCTGTGTATCGAAGGAGAGAGTTTTTAGATTGAGTTTGCAGACCTTTTCAAACTGGAGGAGGCTCTATATTTATAGACAGAGGATTGACCTGGCAGCTGTTACAGTGGCACCAGGCAAAATTTTCTTCTAGCGCCAGCCACTTAAGAAAGTTTTAAGGTCGGCAAGCAACGTATCTTCAGAAGATTTGGGCCCCTGTATTAGTGACTACCATGCAATTTTTAGCCTAGCTTCACTAAGAGTGGCTCCAAAAAGTTCGGGAATGGCCTGAGAGGCCGAAAATAGACAAGAACCCCTAAAATAAAGTCTTAGGAGTAATAGACTTGAAGAATGATGTCAAGATATGATAGAGGGGTTGACTAGGCCATTAGGGACAAAACGGTCAATCGGGGTAGAAAGCTACCGGGATGGACTCGGAATATCTCAAAAGAAGAATGGAAGCTTAGAAACATTAGCTAGAATATTCCAGGAGGCTACCGGTTTGATACCCAGAGTCGGTGTGGTTAGAAAATGAAAACGGCCTGCTAGGGGCAAAACGGTCATTTTGCACCAGGCTTGCCGGAACTGACTCAAAATGTCCTAGAAATGTATCAAAAGGCTAGGGATACTATCAAAAACATCTCTGGGAGGTTACCAGTTTGATACCCAGAGCCGGTGTGGTTCCCAAGGCGCTCAGATGCTTAGGGGCAAAATGATCATCTTGACTGGAATGTCTCGAAATTGGCCTAAAACTAACTGGAAGGCACCTAATCATACCAGATTGGAAGGGTGGAATTATTGTTTTGAGGACTTAGGTACTTTCTCAAGAAACGTGCTAGAAATGGCCCTAGGGGCAGTTTGGTCATTTTTCACTGGAGTGGGCTAACAGGTACTGGTGTTGACCTGGGTTTTGAATGTTTTCATCATTCTAATGGCGGTCCCGTGACATAGGGGTTTGTTGGCAATTTCTTATATCGACCTATTTGCGAGTGTTTTCGCCACTATGACGGTTGCGATGTTTACGAGTATTTTTGTTACTCTAATGGGTCACGATCATTCCAGAGACTGTCTGGTCTCGGGAAGCTGCTAGGTAGACTTAGCACCTGAGGAATCAACTTTCTTGAAATATGTGCCAAAATGGAAATTTTTTCATTGGCGGGCTAGCAGCCGCCAAAGGTGGACCGTTCTACCATTTAGGGGACTTGGGGTCTTGTCCCAGTCGACAGGTTTGAAGGAACTTATGTTCCGAAGAGTTCTCTCGAAAATGTGCCGAAGCGATTGATTGACGGGGTTAGACTTGGAATGGTGTTTTAAATTGGAATACGTCCATATTGAATTAAACTCAAGTCTGGACGGACTGGAGACTGTCGAGCGGGCAAAAATGAGGTGCTTACAATGCTAACCTCCATTTTGCATCATCTTGCCTGGTTCTTATGGTCACATAAATGTATATGGTGTGATTATATTTTTTAACTAATTCATAGATTGTGAACTCCGGTTTAAGGAGGCATATAATCAGATGTAATAATTATTTTTTGAAGCATGTGAACTCCACTATTTTGGAGAATTTGATTTCTTGTATTCTGGAACTCCACTATTTTGGAGATTTTGATATTTTGTATTCTGTAACTCCACTGTTATAGAGAATACAATCTGTTGTAATCGAAGAAGATGGAGGAACAATAGCGGCGCAAAAATTGGGATAAAAAACTAGAAAAACCCTAAAGACATAAGGAACAGTCCTAAGAACGATCCTCGCGTCCTGATTCGGCAAGTTGATCCCCGTCATTAGGGGCGCTGCCCCCGAACCCCCATGTGTTAGTGAAGTGGGAAATAAGGATTCTTAGTGATGTCATGGTGCGGTTGGACTCTTCATCACTTTAGAGTGATTTCTTAACCATAATAGTCAGGATCTTGATTAAATCTTGTTTGTCTATAATTATTATCTTTTATGTTCTTATTGTTATGTTATTTGCATGGGAGAATATGTGTTTTAATTATATAAATTTAAAATTTCAATTTTGGTTTATAAATGTTCAATTAGAGAGTAAAAATAATTTCTATGTTTTAATTTAAATATTTTTTTTACTAAATTCACGAAATTTAAAATTTTATTTGTTGCACATATATGAGTCACTACTATTGAAATATTATATTTATTGGATAATTAAATACGTGACATCCCTCATGTATTAAATATCTAAGTGGGTGAGGGAATTTGCTACGTATAAATTTCACGATCCCCATCGCTAGTTTAAGTGAAGTAATTTATTCTATGTGTTGGTTTTAGTATCAACCTCCCCATTGTTGCGCCCAAATTTTTCGCACTCGAGGAATACACACACAAGCGGAAAAAATACTGTACTCTCTCGTTAGAACTCATCCTCCTAGAAAAATGAGTGCGACTAGGTTTGAATTGAAAATTAATTTGAATAAAGGGCTTTTGGAAAACATTTGGAGTCACCACCTAACTTGATTAAGGTGAGTTAGATCACCTAAAAACTAAGCATAATCTGAAGACTACACTTAGGATTTTTGAAAAACAATTTTAGGAAAACATCCTCAGGAGAGGGTTTTTAAGAAAACAGGTTGTTTGGCAACATTTAGAAACATTTAAGTCTTTTTTGAAAATAACTCCATTTTGGTCTTTGAAAACAGTGATTCTAGGTTCGAAGGTTGGTTACATATAGGGAAGACGCACTAAGCCATCACCCTATCCTGCCCTTGCGGTACCTACATGTCTATTTTACCCTAGATTCACCTATGAGAGTCTTCAACTAACAAATGTTCAATCTTATCCACTTTAGAAAAATAATGTTTTAAAAGATATGATGCATGATATGCAAGTGAAAGAAAAGAAAGTTGGAAAATAGATTTGGAAAGAAATTGATTTGAAAGAAATTTGAAAAGATAAATTTGAATTTAGAAAGTTTTAGAAATTGAAAATAGAGATTTGGAAATACAAATTTGGAATTGGAAGTTTGAAATAGATTATGGAATTGGAGATTTGAAAAAGGTTGTGACCGCACCTATGAGGGTTGCCTACGTATCTTTTTTGAGGAATCAGGTCAGTCGTAGTTCGGACAAGAGTCCGATAGAAAATAGATTTGAAAAAGGGTTTGATTTGAACTTAGAATACAAGATTGGAATTCGGAATTGAAAAGATTGGACTTAGGAAAGATTCAAATTAGGAAAGTTTCATTTTAGGAAAGTTTTGAATTAGAAAAGGTTCAAATTAGGAAAGTGTCATTTTAAGAAAGATTTCGAATTAGGAAAGTTTAAGATAGGAAAGGTTTTGAATTGAAAAGTTTTGAATTAGAAAAGGTTTAAAGTAAGAAAGATTTGGAATTTAGAAAGTTTAGGATTTAGAAAGTTTTAACCTAGGAAAGTTTTGGATTTGGAAAGTTTTAACTTAAGGAAGGTTTCGTTTCTAGGAAGTTTTGAATTTGGAAAGATTTGAAGTTTAGGAAGGTTTAGAATTTTAGAAGGATTCAAAATTTTGAGTTTTAAAAATTCTTGAGATTTAAGAAAGGTTGAAGTTTAAGAAGGATTTGAAAACTTAGATTTGGAAAGTTGAAATTTGGAAAGGTACGGAATTAGGAAAGATTTGGAAGCTTAAAGTTTAAGGAAAAGTTTAGGTTTAGGAAACTTATGGTTTCGGAAAATACTAGATTAGTAAAGAGTGAATTAGGAAAGGTTTAGACTAGAAAGGATTAAGATTCCTATTTCCTAAAATAAGGGATTAGATTTTGTTTCCAAAAAGAGATGGTGTGATTTTGTTTCCAAAAACGGAGGATAGGATCTAGTTTCTTAAATGGGAGATTGGATTTGATTTCCTAAAGGAAAGATTGGATTTGGCATTAATTTGGAAAGATGGAGTTTTGGAAATCCAAGTTTTGGGAAGCCTATAGTTTTGACGTAGATAAGAGGTTTTTGGAAATATATATGGTTTTGATGCAGAAAACAAGAGGTTTTGGAAACTTAGATTTTGAGGCCAAAATAAGGGATTGGAAATCATGCTTTTGAGAAGGAAAATTAGGGTTTCCTAATTGCGGGTTCTAAGGTTTGACTTGGACTCTAAGAAAGGAGATTTCGAAAAGTGAGTTTTTGGAAAGTAACACTTTGAGAGAGTTTTTGGAGAGGGAATTTTTGGAAGGAGATCGTTGGAAAGAGTTTTTAGGAAAGAGATTTAGGGAGCGTTTCTAAGAAAGAAACCTAGGGAGTGTTTTTAGAAAGTGAATTTTGAGGAGAGTATTTTGGAAAAGAGTTTTTAGGAAAGTGCGTTTTGTGGAGGGAAGTTTTAGAAAAACAACTTTGGAAAGGAATTTTAAAAAAGAGGTCGAAGAGAATTTTTTAGAAAGTATGTTGAAAGAGAGGTTTTTAAAAGGAGATATTTGAAAAGAAAGTTTTTAGAAAGCTTATAAAAATATCTCACTTTCCTAAAGCGATTCTAACCATAAGAAGGTTAGAACCACTTTAAGATAGTGGTTTTGAAAACAACAATGTTTTGAAAATATTGACCATATTCGTCACTTTAAATGTAACACTTTCCTAAAGCAATCCTAGCCGTGGAAAGGCTAAAATCACCCTAGGATTGTGATTTTGAAAACAAGTTTTGAAAAAGAAGATTTTGATGTGAGTTTTGAAAGCAATTTTGATGCAAGCTTTGAAAGCGAGTTTGAAAACGAATTTTGGAGGAATGCAAGATAATGATATGCACAATGCAAATTGGGGTCGTGAATATACAAGGTTAAGGCTTCACCACATAATCAAGCATGCAAAGAAGGGGGGGGGAGAAGATGGGGGATTAAAATAGAAGAAAACCCAAGTGGGTTAGGAGAGAGAAGAGAGGGGGAGGATGCGTAAACGTAAATAAGAAGCCTACCTTGTGTCTTCTTTATTTTGCTTAGCTTTGCACGCTTTGTTTTGCTTGTCTTACTTCAATATTCACTTCAGTCTTCAAGAGTTTGCCTTCAATCTTCAAAGCTTCGTAGTTGCAGCAATCTAAGTCTTTAATGGAGAGTTTTGCGGCTAGTATATAGGTGTATAAAGATGTATGTATATATAGGTGGCTAGGGTTTGGGAAACCTAAAGGAAACTAGGGTTTTGGGAGGCTACGAGCTCTGTGTATCGAAAAGTAGGATTTTTAGATTGAGTTTGCGGACCTCTTTCACATTGGATGAGGCTCTGTATTTATAGAGATAGGAATGACCTAGCGCCTGTTGGAGTGGTGCCAGGCCAAAAATCCTTCTAACACCACTAGGAGTGGCACCAAGCCAAATATTGGCTTGTAGTGGCGCCAGCCAGTTAGGAAAGTTTTAAGGTCGGCAAGCAACGTATCTTGAGGCGCCTGTACTAGTGACTACCATGCAATTTTTAGCCTAACTTTATTAGGAGTGACTCCAGAAAGTCCGGGAAGGATTTAAGGGACTGGGAATGGCCCGGAAGCTCGGAAAAGTGCGGGAACCCTTAGAACAGGGTCCTGGTGGTATTTGATCTGAAAAAAGATGATAAGAATTGTTGAAAAGGTTGACCGAGCCATTAGGGGCAAAACAGTCAATCGGGCCAAGAAGCTGTCGGGACGGACTTAGAATGTCCCAGAAGAAGACTCGAGATTTGGAAACATTATTTAGAATGTTCCCAAAGGCTACCAGTTTCATACTCAGAGTCAGTGTGGCTAGAAAAAGGTGACCGACCCACCAAAGGCAAAACGGTCATTTTGCATCGGGTTTGCTAGAATTGACTCGGAATGATCTAGAAAAAGAAAGGAAGGCCAGGAATACTATAAAAAGCATTCTCGGGAGGTTACCGGTTTGATACCTAGAGCCGGTGTGGTCCCCGGAGCGTTCGGATGCCTAGGGGCAAAATGGTCATCTTGACTGGAAAGACACCTAATCATGTCGGATTGCTTTTAATACAGTCTTGGAAGGATGGATTTACCATTCTGAGGGCTTAGGTATTATCTCGAGAAATGTGCCGAAAAATGACCCTAGGGGTAGTTTGGTCATTTTTCACCGAAGTGGGCTAGCAGGCACCGGTGTTGACCTGGGTTTTGAGTGTTTCTGCCACTCTGACGGTGGTCTCATGATACAGGGGTTTGTTGATAATTCCCTATATCGACCTGCTTGCGAGTATTTTTGCTACTCTAACGGTTGCGATGTTTATGAGTACTTCTGCTACTCTGACGGTTCGCGATCATTCGTAAGACTGCCTGATCTCGGAAAGCTACTAAAGGGACTTAGCGCCTGAGAAGTCAACTTTCTCAGAAGGCGTGCCGAAATGGATATTTTTGCATTGGTAGGTTCGCAGATGCCAAAGGTGGATCGTTCTACCATCTAGGGGACTTGGGGTCTCGTCCCAGTCGACAGGCTTGGAGGGACATACCATTTCGAAGAGACTTTCTTCAGAAAAGGTGCCGGATAGGATAGACTTACCATCTCGAGGAATCAGCTTTCTCGAGAGAGGGATTGGAATTGGAAAGGGGACTTACCGTCTTTGGAAAGACGTGCCTATTGGAATTGGAAAGGGAACTTACCTTCTTCGAAAAGATCTGCCTATTGGAATTGGAAAAGGGACTTACCATCTTCGGAAAGATGCGCCTATGGGAATATGGATAGGGGACTTACCGTTTTCGGAAAGACGTGCCTAGGGGAATATAAAAAGGGGACTTACCGTCTTCGGAAAGACGTGCCCATTGGAATTGGAAAGGGGACTTACCGTCTTCGAAAAGATGTGCCTACGGGATTGGACCGAACAACGCCCACAAGGGCATTTTGGTCATTTTGCTTCTATTTGGGCCTGGTGGATCCGCGAAGCGATGGATAGACCGGATTAGACTTGAAAAGTTGATTGGACTCAGATATGTCTACATTGACTTGAATACAAGTCTGGACGGATTCTAGACCGTCGAGCGGTCAAAAATGGGGTGCTTACAGCTGCCCCTCTTTTTCTGTCTTTGCTTGTCGAAAACAGAAAACGATAAAGTAAGAGTCCCATATTAACCTTGAGGCGGTCGAAATGATGAGCTTTGGAAATTTTGACAATTGGGGGCAAAACTGCCCAGAATTTGGAAACTGGTACCACTAGGAGTGGCACCTTTCGTAAGTTTGGCTTGGTGCCATTGCTAGTGGCGCCAGGCCTGGGAGTAAAACCAGAAAATTTGCTGGTTCGAACACCTGCGGTGTTTTGAAGAGTTGGTGAAAAATCGAAAGGCATTGTGAGGAAACTGACCTAGACATTGAAGGAGCACTTCTTAGGGATCATAGGTGATTGCCGGAAGTAGACCACGTCGCCGGAAAAGCCGTCGGAAGAGAAGATTTTGCCGAAGAACTCCAAAAGGTGAGTTTTCAATTTTCTGTTGATTTCAACGTGTAGAATTTCGTTTGAGTTGTGTGAACAGTGAAAATTGATGTTTTGACATGCTTTAAACACTGTGGTGATGTTATTTTTGCATTTTGGTGCTTGTTGAATAGAATTTGAGTGATTTTACGTCATTATGTGAAGTGGGCTTTTTGCAGGAATTGGGGTTTGTTCCTACAGGCTTGGGCATTGGACTTTTTGGCTAGATTTTGTGCCATGTGCCTTAGAAAAATGTGTTTAACAACCGTGTGAGGTGTCGTGATTTTTTAAAAACTTGGTGAATTTTTTATTTTTTGAAAAATAGAAAAATACTTAGAAAATTAGGAAAATGGGAAAACTTAAGAAATTGATGAAATTTTTAGAGTTTAAAATTTTGAAAAATGTAGGAATATTTTAGAAAATATTTGAAATGATTATGAGAAATTTTAGGATAACTTTGAAAACCATTGATTTATTGGAAAAATAAAACATATGTTTTGAAAATTTTGAAAAATTAAAAAGTGTGCGGGGGTGCTGATGTTATGTGATTGTAACGTTGTGAAGTGCACGGTTTGTTTTTTGTGTTGATGTCATGGGTGTTGTAGGGACCGTTTTTAAACGAAACTCTGTCAAAATTTTTAGAAATTACGGAAAGAGTTGGAAAAGGTTTAGAAATAAAATCTTTTTGAAGAAAAATGATAGAAAACCCTTGAGATTTGACATGAAGTTGGAAAATCAAAAGGTGTAAGAATTTCGTTTTGACTTGTCATTTGAAATCTTTTTATTATTATTTATTTTTTGTTTTTAGTATTTATTTACTTTATTTTATTATTATCTATCTGCATGCACCGTATATTAACACCTCTTATCTTGGCTTACCTTTTCAGGATGGCAGACGCAGGTGATGATGGTTCTGAGAGGAGATGTCGCTTGGGGAAGGCGGCTCGGACAGATTCCACCGGCGGTTCCCGTTGATCTAGAGGTAGCCGACGATCTACCGGACATGCCTCTTCCAGTCATAGCGGATAGGGGAGTAGACCACCTGTCGAACCCTTTCCTCTTGTTAAGCAGGCCTTTGCAGAGGAGATTGGTGCTGAGGAGGAGGTGTCGGGCCTTGGGGATCAGGTGATCGATTATGGGAGAGCCTCCTCCAGACATAGGCAGACGGATGCTGACTTGGGTGACCTGGAGGTACCGAACATCCCACCGCTCGGGGACCTTGCTTATCACCCCAGCGTATATTCCATACAGCATTTACCCCCTCCTAGGGTACACACAGCTTTTAGAGGGGTTGTTTATCAGGTCTTTGTGACTTTGCAGTGGGCTGCCCCATCATATCGTGCCTTCTTAGCTGAGATCGGATTCGGAGCCTTCATGGGATTACAGGCTAATTGCCTGAACCGACATCTGGGGCTGGCATTGGTTGAGTGATGATTTGGAGAGACTGGGACCTTGCATTTTGTCTGCTTCAAGTTAGGTCTCACTCCCTTGGATTGGGCGATCATCACAGGGCTTTCCTTAATTGGTCAGCAGATCACTCTACAGTCAATTAGTAGAGACGAGGCATGCATTCTACTGGACTTGCCCCCTCCTGAGCATTCTACCTTCCCAGTCTCTTGGCTCAGTCAGGATAACCGTACCTTTGCTGCTGAGCCATCGCCTACCAGGCGGGACATTATAAGACGCCGACTTATTTTGTACATCATCTTTAGCTGCTTTTGCAACAACAAGAAGTCGCTTGTGCCTTTTCGTTTGGTGAGCATAGTAGCCGATCTTGGGGCTTTATCGGAGCTGGACTGGGGGTCCTTCTCCTTTGGCTACTTCCTTCGATCGATGCGGGTCCGGACTCCTTCTCGTTGGGGCAGCATGACTAGGTTCTGGCCCTTTCTTATCTGGTAGAGCTATGAGTACCTACCTGTTCGTCACCCTGTAGTTGTCGAGGATGACCTTTATCCACTTGCTTTAAGGTGGGCTCGTGACCGGGTGGCCCAGTGATCGGAGATTACTGACTTTGTGACTCTACGGGCGAACCTGGGGTTGATTGAGGCGAGAGATATGACTTGGCGGCCCTTTATTGGATTAGTTCATTATGAGATTGTACGGTACTTGGTGGCAGGAGTGCCTATCCCCTATCAGGAGCGGCAGCCGGGTGCCGAGTTCTTACTTCCTTCAAATACAGATTATGCTGCTCATTTTAGGGCTCATTCTGTCAGTGCCTTCACCCGGTTTGAGGTAGTAGTCGGCGGGTACGCTATGGGCCAGGAGGTGGTTAACTTGTGGGGCCGAGCCGGAGGATATATGCCCCAGGCTGAGTTTACTGCTGTGAAGGATTAGAGGGATTGATACCAGATGGAGCGAGATCAGTATCAGGCAGAGGTGGCTTCCTTGATGGCTCGGATAGCTCAGATGGGAGGTGGCGGGGTATATCGTCTTTTCTCCCCTTCTTTTTGCTCTGCTGTTGCTCAGTTCTTATTTCATGTGGCTGATTTCGGTTCTATCTTCCCTGCAAGATGCTGGTGCTTCAAGTAGTTATCCGCCTCCTCCGATGCCAGGTTTTGGGGATTTCGATCTAGATGATATTGACTTTGACCTTTGATAGATGCCGCTTGTGGAGATTCTGATCTTCCCTTGCCCCTATTCTTGAGATGTATTATGTTAGACAATTTTATTTTGATGGATATTTATGATATTTAGATGCATGGATAGATAGATACATTTATGACTTTTACAGCTAGAGATATGATTAGATGCATGTGATAGATGATGATGTTATGTATCTATTACATGAGTTGATGTTGGTGACTTTTGTTTTTACATGGAGTTATATCCTATATATGCAAAGCTCATGCCAACTTTCTTCTTTTTTTTTTTTTTTTTTAATATGTATGCACATATTAGAAATATGTTAACTAACAGAATGACAAGAGGTGCTGTTGAACTTGGTATCTTTGGAATGGTAACTCCTTCCTTTTCGGGAGTTCGGTCTCTCATCTAGCTCGACTTTACCTTGATTGGATGATAGCACTTCGCACCTTTCTCAACCTTTTGATCGCCTCCGACTCTCTACCTCGGGGTTAGTGTATATGATTATTGGGTTGAAACTCTCAACTCTCAGGGTTTTAGCAATAGCTTACCTGATCTTTAGCAGAGCGATAAGTGACCAGTCCTTCAATTTGAGGAGACTTTGTTGTAGGACCGTAATATATGCTAGGTTATGGGGTTTTTGAAACAATAGGATATGTAGGCTCAAATTCAATGTTGTTTTCAACAGAGTTTAGATCTATACCATCCTTGACTATTTTTCTTCCAGTAGGATTAACATCCTTCTTTAGCTTCAGCAGCATATCTAACTCATTCAGATCAAGCAATCCGTTTTCAATTGGAGTGGACTTTAGTAGGGTTTTAATGTAGGCCATGGCTTTGGGGTTTTGTAAGAAAGAGTAAAGGCTCGAACCTATTGTTTCTACTGGGTTTCTTTGTAACCGAGGATCACCTTTAAATTTCCTTCCTTGCTTTACTATATACTTCTCAGGGTGAAAACGTTTCCTTTCTTTCGACCTTTCTCTATGACTCACTTCTCTTTCGACCTTCTTATTATGCTTTTGAAGAAGACTCAATCATGGTTTTCTTCAAGCCTTTCCTTATATTTTTTTTTCCGGCCTTTAGCCCCTTGGCAACTCCTTTCCTTTGCTTTTTTCTTTTTATCCCTTTTCTTTCTTTTTTTTAAATGAATAATTCTTCAACCCTTTTTCCTTAGACCTTTTCCTTGGCAGTTCAATCTAACCCAATGTGGGCAGTAATCCCTAGGTTGGGGTTTTCTTGAGAAAGATAAATGGCTCAACAGGTTTGGTAAGGGGTTGCTTCTAATTGTATGGGAAATGAAATGAGGGCCGCTCTTCACTTTGAACTAGATTGCTTGATCTATAGAGCTTTCGATACTATGCTAGCAAGATAGAGGTGGATACCATTTATAGAATTCTCAACTATTGTTTGCCCCAGTGTGGGGAGGACAGTCTTGGATTGGGGTTGACAAAGAAAATTTTTGTTTGTTGCAAGGCTCTAAGGGTTAAACAAAGGGAATATAAACACTTGGTCTTTGACATAGGGAAATGAAAGGTGGTTCCTCTTCATTTTGATTATCTGGCCACGCATCGCTTAGCTTTAGTGTCATACAAGTGTCGCTTTTGGGTAGTATCCTTACTCATCCAAGCACTCCTTTTTTTTTTTTTTTCTGAAAGCTGATCGCTGAGGGAGTGGTTAACTCATGCTATCATCCCTTCAAGTCAAACTCACCCCTAAGATAAACCATGCCCCTTGTGTAGAAAGTAGTTACCATTCACAAGAGAAAAGAAGGCAACAACAATGAATAAAAAGACTTAATCATTTTATCTTATCAACGAAAAGCATATTGTTCTGTTTTAAAGAAAAAAAAATGTAGATATTATTTTGAGGACAAAATATAAAAGCGATAGAAAGAAAGTGGGTGAAAACACCCCTCTCTTGTAAGCTTTTGATACGATTCCTGCATTCTTCAATAGGGCTTTGGGACGATGCCCATGTTAGCATTCCATCGATGGTTGAGATCTTCAGCCAAGGCAGGACAGGTAGATGCTTCTCCCGGAGTTTCAAGTGAGTTGGCGGCGATGATGTAGTTATCAGCTTTCTTGACCGTCTTGCCTTCATTTGTTTGCTCCGTAGTTTCTCTAACAAAATAGTTGGGTAGCTCATTTTCTTCCAGCTTGATAGATCGAGCCCGGGATTTTCCGCTCTGGCGTCTAGCCATGGCTCAGTGTTCCTCAGGTGTACACAATGGGGTATTCTTATCACTGAGTTTGGATAGCTCCTGGTCAATCTTCTTCACGGATTCATATACGAGTTCGTCTTCAGGGACCGGCATTTTATTGGGGTTAGACTGTAACTAGGCATGACACTGCTCCGTATCTTCGCATTCCATTTTCTCCCCATCCTTGTAATGTATCTCTTGGCATGCAGCAAAACAAACCTTGTTGTTACCAAACTTTGTAATGGCATTGACGGTGTGGTCTAGCGGAGGGCTCGTGGTGCCGTTCGAAGAAAGATTTACTGGTTGTAAACCAATGATCTTGTTATCTATCAGGTCTTGAATCTTATGCTTGAGGGTCAAACAATCCTCCGTGTCATGTCCTTGGCCGCCCGAATGGTACTTACAGGTTGCTGCAGATTCAAAGTAATGAGGCAAAGGATTAGGTCGGTGTAAGCACCCTATTTTTGACTGCTCGGCAGTCTACGGTCCATCCAGACTTGTACTCAAGTCAATATGGACATGTTCCAAACAAAATCAACTTTCCAAGTCTAATCCAGTCTATCCTTGGCTTCGGGGGCCCCACAGGCCCAATTAGAGGCAAAATGACCGAAATGCCCTTAGGGGCATTGTTCAGTCCAATTCCAAATCAGGAGCGTCTTTTCGAAGACGGTAAGTCCCCTTTCCAAATCCTATCAGACACGTCTTTACGAAGACGGTAAATCCCCTTTCCAATCCTATCAGGCACGTCTTTCGGAAGACAGTAAGTCCCCTTTCCAAATCCAACAAGCACGTCTTTCTGAAGACGGTAAGTCCCCTTTCCAATTCCAATTTCAATCCCTCTCTTGAGAAAGTTGATTCCTCGAGACGGCAATTCTATCCAATTTGGCACGTTTTTCCAAAGAAAATCTCTTCGGAACGGTAAGCTCCTTTAAACCTATCGACCGGGACAAGACCCTAAGTCCCTTAGATGATAGAACGGTCCACCTTTGGTGCCTGCTAGCCTGCCAATGCAGAAATGTCCGTTTAGGCATGCCTTCTGAGAAAGTTGATTCTTAGGTGCTAAGTCCCTTTAGCAGCTTCCCGAGATCAGGCAGTCTCGGGAATGATCGCGAACCATCAAAGTAGCGAAAATACTTGCAAACATCTCAACCGTCAGTGTAGCGAAAATACTCGTAAACAGGTCGATATAGGGAATTGCCAACAAACCCCTGTATCACGAGACCGCCGTCAAAGTGGCGGAAACACTCAAAACCCAGGTTAACACTGGTGCCTGCTAGCCTACTCTGGTGAAAAATGACCAAACTGCCCTTAGGGCGATTTTTTGGTACGTTTCTTGAGAGCACACCTAAGTACTCAGAACGAAAAGTCCACCTTTCTAGATCGTCTTAAAAGCAATATGGCATGATTAGGTGCCCTCCAGTCCATTTCGGGTCAATTCTAAGACTTTTCGGTCAAGATGATCATTTTGCCCCTAGGCATCTGAATGCCTCCGGGAACCACACCGGCTCTGGGTATCAAATTGGTAACCTCCTGAGAATGCTTCCTATAGTATTCTCAACCTCTCTTTATCTTTTTGGATCATTTTGAGTCAGCTCCGACAAACCTGGTGCAAAATGACTGTTTTGCCCCTAGTGGGCCGGTCACCTTTTCTAACCACACCGGCTCTGGGTATCAAACTGGTAACCTTTGGGAACATTCTGAATACTGTTTCCAAATCTCAAATCTTATTCCAGGACGTTCCGGGTCCATCTCGGCAGCTTTCTGACCCGGTTGACCATTTTGCCCCTAATGGCCTGGTCAACCCCTCCGACACATCCTATCCTCATTTTTCAAGTTAAATACCTTTGGGACACTGTTATAAGTGTTCCTGTCCATTTCCGGCCTTCCCGGACTTTTCAGAGTCACTCCTAGTGAAGCCAGGCTAAACATTGCATGGTAGTTACTAGTACAGGCGCCTAAATCTTCCTAAGATACGTTGTTTGCTGACCTTAAAACTTTCCTAATTGGCTGGCACCACTCCTAGTGGTGCTAAGAGGAAATTTGGCCTGGCGCCACTACAATAGGCGCTAGGTCTATCCCATCTCTATAAATACAGAGCCTTTTCCAGCGCGAAAGAGGTCTGCAAACTTAGTCAAAAAACCCTAATATTCGATATACAGAGCTCATAGCCTCCTTAAACCCTAGCTTCTCTAGGTTTTCCAAACCCTAGCCACCATACACAAACCCTAGCATCCTATACACTCATACACACCCCTATAAACTTATACACTAGCCTCCAACCCTCCATTGAAGACTTGGATTGCTGCAACTCGAAGTTCTCGAAGACCAAGACAAAGCTCTCGAAGATTGAAGCGAAGACTGAAGAAAAGGCAAGAAAGCAAGGCACACAAGTCAAAGTGAAATAAACAAGACATACGGTAGGTTTTCTCTTTAAGTTTCTACGCTTCCCCCCTCTCTCTTCTCTCTCCTAACCCACTCGGGTTTGCTTCTATTTTAACCCCCCATCTTCTCCCCCCCCCCCCCCCCCCCCCCCTTTCTTTGCATGCTTGAAATAAGGGGATTCCCGGTCCATGTGTAGGATTAGACTATTAGAGGGTCATCGTGTCGGGGGCTTTCTTTTAGACTAACCGGATACCATGTGGGTTCGGCCCCCTTGATTATTGTAAGCACCCCATTTTTGCCCACTAGGCAATCTCTGGTCTGACTGGGCTCGCTTTTACACATCACACACATATTCAGACTCTAACCCAATTTTTAAACTCTAATTTAGCCCACCGGTTGCTTCCCGGGCCCATAGGGCCCACGTGAAGCTAGATGACTAGTTTGCCCCTAGACATTCGAATGCCCCGGGAACCACACTGGCTCTGGGTATCAAACCGATAACCTCTTGAGATTGTTTCTTATAGTATTCTCAATCTTCCGCTACCTTCCCGGATCATTTCGAGTCAGTTCCGGCAAACCCAGTACAAAATGACCGTTTTGCCCCTGGTGGGCCGGTCTCCTTTTTCGACCATACCGGCTCTGGGTATCAAACCGGTAACTTCCCGAGAATACTTTTTATAGAATTCTCAACCTTTCTTTGTCCTTTTGGATCATTCTGAGTCAGTTCTGGCAAACCAGGTACAAAATGACCGTTTTGCCCCTGGTGGGCCGGTTTCCTTTTTCGACCACACCGGCTCTGGGAATCAAACTGGAAACCTTTGGGAACATTCTGAATAATGTTTCCAAGTCTCAAGTCTTCTTTCGGGACAGTTCAAGTTCGTCCCGGAAGCTTTCCGATCCGATTGACCGTTTTGCCCCTAAAGGCCCGGTCAACCCTTTCGACACATCCTATCCTCACTTTTCAAGCCAAATACCTCCGGGACACTATTCTAGGTGTTCCTGCTCTTTTCTAGCCTTTCGGGTCATTCCCAGCCTCTTCAAATCGTTCCCTGACTTTCCAGAGTCACTCCTAGTGAAGCCAGGCTAAAAATTGCATAGTAGTCACTAGTACAGGCGCCCAAATCTAGTCAAAGATACGTTGCTTGCCGACCTTAAACATTTCTTAAATGGTTGGTGCCACTCCTAGTGGTACCAGTGTAATTTTTGGCCTGGCGCCACTGCAACAGGCGCCAGTGCATTCCTCTCTCTATAAATACAGAGCCTTCTCCAACGTGAAAGGGGTTTGCAAACTCAATCTAAAAATCATATATTTCGATATATAGAGCTCGTGCACTCCCTAAACCCTAGCTTCTCTAGGTTTTTCAAACCCTAGCCACCATACACTAAACCCTAGCCTCCTATACACTCATACACACCTCCATACACTCATACATTAGCCTCCAACCCTCCTTTGAAGACTTGAAGAGCTACAATCTGAAGTTTGAAGACAACTCTTGAAGATTGAAGACAAAGATCAAGATCAAGACCGAAGACAGGCAAGGCGCGCAAAATAAACAAGACACAAGGTAGGCTTTCGTTTTACGTTTTTGCACTTCCCCCCTCTCTCTTCTCTCTCCTAACCCACTTAGGTTTTCTCTATTTTAATCCCCTATCTCTTTCCCCCTCTTTCTTTGCATGCTTGAAACAAGGGGATTCGCGGCCCATGTGTAGGATTGAGCTATTGGAGAGTCACCGTGTCGGGGGCTTTCTTCTAGTCTAACCAGAGACCACGTGGGTTCGGCCTCCTTGATTATGTGGTGAAGCCTTAACCTTGTATGTTCACGACCCCAAATATGCATTGTGCATATCATGATCTTGCATCTTCTAAAATTCGTTTTCAAACTCGTTTTCAAAATTGTTTTCAAAATTGCATCAAAATCTCATTTTTTAAAACTTATTCACAATGCTAGGGTGATTCTAGCTTTTCCATGGCTAGGATTGCTTTAGGAAAGTGTTACATTCAAAGTGACCAACATGGTCCATATTTTCAACCCTTATTGTTTTCAAAACAACTTTCTTAAAGTGGTTTTGGCCCTCTTATGGCTAGAATCTCTTTAGGAAAGTGAGACGTTTTTATACTTTCCAAAAAACTCTCTTTTCAAATCTTTTCCTAAAAATCTCTTTTTCAACATACTTTCCTAAAACTCTCCTTTCCAAATTTGTTTTCAAAAACTCCCTCCAAAAATCTATTTTTCAGAACTCCATTTTTCAACTCCTTTTCAAAACACTTTCCTCAAAATTCACTTTCCTAAAAACTCTCTCCAACAATCTTTCATCAAAAATCTTTTTAAAAACTCTGTTCCCAAAAATCTTCCCTCCAAAAATCTCCTCTCTAGGTTTTCTTTCCAAAAATCCTTGTTTCCAAAAAACGCACTTTTTAAAAAACTCTTCCCTTAGAGCCCAAGTCAAGCCCTAGAACCCACAACTAGGAAACCCTAATTTTCTTGCCAAGAACATGGTTTTCAAACTTGCCCTAAAACCTAGGTTTCCAAAATCTCTTGTTTTCTACATCGAAACTATACATATTTCCAAAACCTATTTTCTACGTCAAAACTATAGCCTTTCAAATCTAGGGTTTCCAAAACTTCCTCTTCCAAATCAAATCTTCCCTTTAGGAAACCAAATCCAATCTTCGACATTTAGGAAACTAGATCCAATCCTCCGTTGTTGGAAACAAAATCAAAGCACTTCTTCTTAGAAACAAAATCCAAATCTTTCCTAATTCAAATCCTTCTTAATCCTCCACTTTCCTAAATCTTAAGTTTCTAAAACTTGAACATAAAAATAATTCCTAAATTTTAAAACTCAACTTTCAAATCTTTTCTAATTCAACCCTTTCCTAATTCTACCCCTTTCTAACTCTTAACTTTCCAAATCCAAGTTTCAAATCTTTCCTAAACTCAACCTTTCCTAATCTCAAGGTTTTCTAAAACTCAAACTTTAAAACTTTCCAAATCCTAAACTTTCTAAATTCGAAATTTTCAAACTCTAAAATTTTCAAAGTTCTAAACTTTCCTAAACTTCAAATCTTTCAAAGTCTAAACCTTTCCTCATTCCAACCTTTCTTAACTCCACATCCTTTTCAAACTTTAACTCCCAAATCTAGATTTTCAAATCTTTCTAAGACTCAAATTTTGAATCTTCCAAAAATTCTAGAAGCATTTTAAATTTAAATCTTTCGTAATTTAAAATCTTTCTAAAATTCTAAGCTTTCCATATTCAAAACTTTCTTAACTTGAAACTTTCCAAATTCTAAACCTTTCTTAAACTAAACTTTTCTAATTCAAACCATTTCTAAATTCAACACTTTCCTATTTCAAAACATTTCTTAAAACGAAACTTTCCAATTTTCAAAACTTCCCTATTTCAAAACATTCTAAATTCAAAACTTTCCTAAATTGAAACTTTCCTAAAATGAAACTTTCCAAAAATGAAACTTTCTTAACATAAAACTTTCTTAATTCAAAACTTTCCTAAGTTGAAACCTTCTAAAGCCAAATCTTTCCTAAAATGACACTTTCCTAATTCGGACCTTTCCTAATTCGAACCCTTCCTAAATCCAATCTTTCCTAATCTTTCCAAGTCCAACTTGTGAGTCAAATCTTTTCTAAAAATCCTTCCAAGTCAAATCTAAGCCTTCTTTTCTAAGTCTCAAGTCTTTCTAGGTTTCCTAAAACCAAGTTTTTCAAAGTCAAGTCTTTTCAAATCTTCCAATCAAAGTTCAATCTTACAATCTTCCAATCCAATTTCCAATTCAATCTTTTTCTTTCAAATCAACTCTTCTATTTTCAATCGGACTCTTGTCCGAACTACGATTGACCTGATTCCTCCAAAAGGATACGTAGGCAACTCTCATGAGTGCGGTCACAACTTCTTTCAAATTTTAAATTTTTTCATATTTTCCAAATTTCAAATTCTACAATCTTTTCAAATCTCCAATCAATTTTCAAATTTCCAATTTCAAATTTCTATTTCCCAAATCTCTCTATTTTCAATTTCCAAACCTTCTTTCCAAATTCAAACTTCTATCTCTTTTTTTTCAAATCAAATCAAATTAAATTCTTCTTTTCAAATCTATTTCTAAATCAACTCTCTTCTATTGCACTTGTATATCATGTATCATGTTAGTTTCTTTTCAAACATTATTTTTCAAAGTGGATAGGATTGAACATTAGTTAGTTAAAGACTCTCATAAGTGAATCTAGGGTAGATTGACATGTAGGTACTGAAAGGGTGGGGTAGGGTGATGGCTTAGTGCGTCTTCCCTACACGTAACCAACCTCCGAACCTAGATCACTGTTTTCAAAGACCAAAAGGAGTTATTTTAAAAAAAGGGCTAAATGTTTACCAAAGGTTGCTAAACAACTTATTTTCCTAAAAAGTCTATCTTGAGGAGATATTTTCAAAATCGTTTTCCAAAAATTGTAAGTGTAGTTTTCGGATTATGCTTAGTTTTTAGGTGACCTAACTCACCTTAATCAAGTTAGGTGGCGACTCCAATCTTTTTCTAAAAGCCCTTTATTCAAACCAATTTTTCAATTCAAACCTAGTTGCACTCATTCTTCTAGAAGGGTGAGTCCTAACGAGAGAGTATAACATTTTTCCCGCTAGTGTGAGTATTCCTCGAATGCAAAAAATCTGGGCACGACAATTATGTGGTGAAGCCTTAACTTTGTATGTTCACGACCTCAATTTGCATTGTGCATATCATTATCTTGCATTCTTCCAAAAATCATTTTCAAACTCGTTTTCAAAACTTGCATTAAACTTGTTTTCAAAATTGCATCAAAATCTCCTTTTTCAAAAACTTGTTTTCAAAATCACAATCCTAGGGTGATTCTAGCCATTCCATGGCTAGGATTGCTTTAGAAAAGTGTTGCATTTAAGTGACTGATATGGTCTATATTTTTAACTCGTTGTTGTTTTCAAAACCACTTTCTTAAAGTGGTTCTAACTTTCTTATGGTTAGAATCGCTTTAGAAAAGTGAGGCGTTTTTATACTTTCCAAAAGACTCTCTTTTCAAAAGTCTCTCTTTCTAAAAATATCTTTTCCAACATGCTTTCCAAAAACTCTTCTTTCCAAAATTATTTTCTAAAAACTCCCTCCAAAAATTTATTTTTCAAAAACTCTCTTTTCAACTCTTTTTGAAAATGCTCTCTTCAAAATCCACTTTCTAAAAACATTCCCTAGGTTTCCTTCTTAGAAAACACTCCTTAAATCTCTTTCCGAAAAACTCTTTCTAACAATCTCCATTCAAAATCTTGTTTCCAAAACTCTCTCAAAAGTTTTACTTTCCAAAAACTCCCTTCCTAAACTTCTTTTCAAAACATACTTTCTAAAAACTCTTTCTCTAGATCTCATTCTAAAAATCTTCCTCCCTAAAACTCACTTTCCAAAAATCCTTTTTCTTAGAGTCCAAGTTAAGCCCTAGAACCCACAATTAGGAAACCCTAATTTTCTTTCCAAAAACGTGATTTTCATCCTTGCCCCAAACCTAGGTTTCCAAAACCCCCATTTCTACGTCAAAATCATAAGTTTCCAAAAAATTTACTTTTCTACGTCAAAACTATAGTCTTCCAAATTTAGGGTTTTTAAAATTTTCCTTTCCAAATCCTTGCCCAAATCAAATCTTCCCTTTAAGAAGCCAAATCCAATCTTTCCATTTAGGAAACTAGATCCAATCCTCCGTTTTTTGAAATAAAATCAAAACACTTCTTCTTAGAAACAAAATCTAAATATTTCCTAATTTAACTCCTTCCTAATCTTCTACTTTCCTAAATCTTAAGTTTCCAAAACTTGAACATAAAAATCTTTCGTAAATTTTAAAACTGAAAATCCAAATCTTTCTTAATTCAACAATTTCCTAATTCTACCCATTTTCAAATCTTAACTTTCTAAATCTAAGTTTTCAAATCTTTCTTAAACTCAAACCTTTCCTAATCTCAAGATTTTCTTAAACTCAAACTCTAAAACTTTTTAACTCTTAAACTTTCTAAATTTCAAATCTTTCTAAATCCAAAGCATTCTAAATTCGAAACTTTCTTAAGTTAAATCTTTCTAAACTTTCAAATTTTCTAAATTTAAAACTTTCTTATTTTCAAAACTTCTTTATTTCAAAACATTCCAAATTTAAACTTTCCTATTTCGAAAACTTTCTAAATTCGAAACTTTCTTAAGTCAAAACTTTCCTAAATCGAAATTTTCCTAAAGTGAAACCTTTCCTTTTTCGAAACCTTTCCTATTTCAAAACCTTTCTTAAAATGAAACTTTCTTAATTCAAAACTTTCCTAAGTTGAAATTTTCATATTTGAAACTTTCCTAAAATGACACTTTCCTAATTCGAACCCTTCCTAAATCCAAGCTACCCTAATCTTCAGAGTCCTATATTCGAGTCAATTCTTTTCAAAAGTCTTTTCAAGTCAAGTTCAATCTTTCTTTTCTAAGTTCCTAAGTCTAGGTTTCCTAAAACTAAGTCTTTCAAAACCAATCTTTTCAAATCTTCCAATAAAAGTCCAAATTTCCTATTCTTCCAATTTCAATTCGAATTCCAACTCCAACTCTTTTCCAAATCAACTCTTCTATTTTCAATCAGACTCTTGTCCGAACTACGACTGACCTAATTCCTCCAAAAGGATACGTAGGCAACCCTCATGGGTGCGGTCATAACATTTTTCAAACTTCTATTTCCACAACCTTTTTCGAGTCTCCAATCTATTTTCAAACTTCTAATTCCAAATTTCTATTTCCAAATCTCTATTTTCAATTTTCAAAACTTTCTTTCCAAATTCAAACTTTTATCTCTTCCTTTTCAAATCAATTTAATTTCTTTCCAAATCTATTTTTCCAACTCTCTTTTCTTACACTTGCATATCATGTATCATGTTAAATTTCTTTTTAAACATTTCTTTTTCAAAGTGGATAGGATTGGTCATTTGTTAGTTAAAGACTCTCGTAGGTGAAGTTAGGGTAAATAGACATGTAGGTACCGCAAGGGCGGGGTAGGATGATGGCTTAATGCGTCTTCCCTACACGTAACCAACCTCCGAACCTAAGATCACTATTTTCAAAGACCAAAAGGAGTTATTTTTCCAAAAAGGGCTTAATATTTTGTAAAGGTTGCTAAATAACCTGTTTTCTTAAAAACCCTCTCTTGAGGAGATACTTTCAAAATCGTTTTCCAAAACCCTAAGTGTAGTCTTTGGATTATGCTTAGTTTTTAGGTGACCTAACTCACCTTAATCAAGTTAGGTGGCGGCTCCAAATTTTTTTTCAAAAGCCCTTTATTCAAATCTATTTTCAATTCAAACATAGTCGCACTCATTCTTCTAGGAGGGTGAGTTCTAACAAGAGAGTATGGTATTTTTCTCGCTTGTGTGTGTATTCCTCAAGTGCGAAAAATCGGGGCGCGACAGCTAGCGACTCTTTTGGGAAAACTTAGAGGGTTAGGCCGTAGTCATGTCTTTTTGCCCTTCACCCATGTAGAGTCTTCAATGAACTTGTTCAATCCTATTCACTTTAAATTTTCAAAACCAAATTTTCAAAAAATATGCATTTATTCATATTATCTTGTATTAAGTTTTCCATCCACATACTAACTCTTGCATCTTTGTTTTGTAGGTACACATTTTGTTTAAATTTTACTAACTACCATGCATTGAATGTGTTGAACAGAATAAATGAGAGTTGTTGGGCTCTTTTCTCTATTTTTAAAAATCATACACACACTGCATGTGCACTTGCATTCTACATACTTGTATTTTACCCTGATATGTCCTTTTTAGTTAGAAAGGAGGAACGGTATATTGGTTGTGGGCAAGATGCTGTGTCAGTTTCTTCGCCTACGGCCTCTTGATGGTTCCCCCGCTCGGATCACCAACCGATCATGACACCACCTCGGGGAGTGGGCCTAGGTTTAAAGATCTGGGGACAGAGCCTTTTTAGGATGCATTAGTCAACCCTCAACCTTATACTCATATAGACACCATGCATAGCCGAACCTCTGCTAGATTTAAGACACGCGCACTATTTTCCAAAACTATAGAGAAAAGGGCGACTGCTCTTACTTTCATTTATACCTGCTTATTCCTGTTGTTATAATGACTGTATTCTTACTATTACAATGACTGTCTAACTGCTCATGCATGCACATTTACCTTGCTATTGCATTCTCTCTCCTTATACTCTTCGCATATCTATGTTCATGCATTCAATATCCCACCTCAAGACAAGAGTTCTAAGTAACTCAAGTCACTGCATTCTCATGCATATGATCAACCCATTAAGAGTGACACCAAAGTCACTCTCCCTTGCATTAGGCCTACCCAAACCTTAAGGGTTCCCACGTTAACCCTAAAGAATCATTGCATGTATTTTAAGTCATTCCATAAGAGAGGCCCCAATCCCTCTATGCTCGCAGAGATAAGATTGCCAAGAAGACAAGGGGCAATCGGTCAACAAGGTCTCTCAGCGACCTCCTAGACATCAAATCCGATGAAGGTGAATCCGAAGAGTCAAGAGTAGTTTAGGTTTTTCCTTTTGTAAAACTAGATAGGTGGAAGTCCCAAGGAAAATGCTCCCTTCCCCCTGTTGAAATATATTTCCATTATTTTGTATCTTAAATCCCAAAATTCAATGTACTTCTTTACTTTTGCGAATGAATGCATGAACGAAGGAAAGGTTCCCAGCTGACGGTAAGGTATCTGCATATAGAGGCAAATCCTCTGTCTCCCAAAAGTGAGCCAATGCATCACATATAGTCCCCCCTCTAAATAGGGGCACCCTAAGGCATGCATTGCATAGAACTCTCAAATAATCGAACTCTAACTTGCAACTGTTGTCCATATTTTTGTAGGCCAGGGAAATGACTACTAGTCCAGTATCTTCCGTAATAGTAAGGCCATGGTTCACAAGCTTCAGGGGAATATATCGCTGGAAAGCAAGAATGTTAGCAGAAACACCTTACGCAATCGACTTGCTGTAATTCCAAAAGAGACAACTTATACCCTAGAAGAGCCCGACTACCAAGACCATTCCTTCCTAACCATGTAATCTCACCAATCTGACACGAACCTAACCATAGAAACCTCATCGGACCCTCCTCATTATCACTTTATCCTTACCCCATTGTTTGAACCTGAATCTATGATCGCTGTGGTTAGTCCTGAATCTCAAACCAACATCCAAGGAGTCATACGACCTAAGAAGCCAATTGTGCCCACCACCCTACCCGTCCTCGCCAACCCTTCACCTGTGATAATCTTTTTGCCCATAAATCCAAGGATCACTCTTCCCATTGTAACCCAACTGCCAATACCCAGTCTTCATAGCGTCCCATGGAATTACCCACCTGATAGGGGCACCTGAGAGCCCATAACAGAAATAGGAGGGATGACTCTGTCAGGGTGCCTCTACACCTCTACTGAAGTGGAAAGAAAAAGAAAAGGGAAGGATAAAGAGGGAGAATGCTCTAACCAACCGACAGATCAAGAGATGTCAGAATTCACCAAAGCTCTAGGAAAGGTCGACTATGACATCATGGAACAACTTAGAAAAGCCCCAGCCCATTTTTTGATGTTGGGTTTGTTGCTCACTTCTGAAGTGCACCAGGATGCTTTGATAAAGATCCTCAAGGATGCTCATATGCTTGAGAGTTTCACGCCAGATAACCTACATAACGTGGTGAGCCTCATCATAACCCCAAACATCATTATCTTCTCTGATGACGAGATTCCTGCTGATGGGACAGGCCATACCTGGGCTCTGCATGTCGCTGTAAGAATAAGAGAAAAAATGGTAGCCAAAGTATTGATTGATAATGGGTCGGCTCTGAATGTGTGCCCATATTCTACCCTAGAAAGGCTTGGAATGGACCAAACTTACTTGAAAAACAGTGGTATGATCATTTGTGCTTTTGATGGTTCTTAGAGGGAAGCTATAAGGGGAATTGAAATGCATGTTGAGATAGGACCAGTAACCTTCACAATTAAGTTCCAGGTCTTGCACATTCCGGATGTCTACAATTTGCTGTTAGGATGGCTCTGGATTCATTCGGCGGGAGCAGTTCCTTCTAGCCTTCATCAGAAAGTCAAGTTCATCGTGGGCTCCAAGCTAATCTTTATTTTCGCTAAAAAAGAGTTTGCTATATACAAAGTTGATATCATTGTGTCTGACATTGAATTGCCCTCCTGCTTTCAATCGTTCGAATATATCACTGTTGTGCAAAAAGAAGATCAAGTGGAGCCGAAATATTCCCGAAACTCTCAAATGATAGTGCGATACTTTAAAGCAAATGGTTTTCATCCTGGTAAAGGCTTAGGAAGATGTTTACAAGGAAGGCCTGAGGTCGTAGAAATACCATCGGTCGAACCCACCTTTGGGTTGGGGTATGAACCCACGAGAAATGAGAAAATAGAAGCAGCGCGGAAGAAGAGGGCTGATAGGAAAACTGTCATGGAACTCTCGGATCAATTCAAGCAGTTGGACATGGGGAAAGGAATGTTTACATTAAATAAGAAGAAGAGAAAAGTCCAAGAAGAAGCAGCCGTCATGACGGCCAACACTGGAATAACTCAAGATGGATCCATTCGAGCGATGCTACCAGGCAAAAATTTGCATAATTGGGCTAGCAAAGACATCATCCGTGCTCGTAAGTTTCGGTACAAATCTCACTAGAGCGAGATCTCAAAGCAACTGATTTGCCACTAATAAACTTTGTCCTTTTAATTTACTTGTCTTAACTTTTTTTAAAAAATCAAGTTATTAATGGAAATATACTCCTTTCTTGTTTGATTCATTGCACACTATTTTCCATGCTAGGGACCCTTGCATCCAATACCTTACTTAGCTAATCTAAAGAATGCCAATCCTGATAAATGATGACTTAAACACCGAGTTTGATTAGCAACAATTGGGAATTGAAGAAGACGTAAATTTTTCAGAGGAGGTGCCAGAGGAAATTTAGGAACAAATAGAAAGACATGAGAATCGTAATACCCCAAACATTGAGGAAACGAAAACCGTTAATTTGGGGAATGAAGGGGATCCAAAGGAGCTTAGAATCGGTACAGGCCTAGATCAATGGCAACGCAAAGAATTACTGGAACTATTGCGTGCATACTTGGATGTTTTCCTGTGGTCCTATCAAGACATGCCCGGGCTGGATGAATCCATTGTTGAACATAGATTACCCCTGGAACCGCAGATAAAACCCTTTAAGCAGAAGTTAAGAAGATTGAGGCCCGAATGGAGCCGGAAGATCAAGGAAGAAATGATTAAACAGCTCTAGGCAGGATTCCTGCAAGTAGTAGAGTATCCCCAATGGCTAGCTAATATTGTCCTGGTACCCAAGAAAGATGGCAAGGTGCAGATGTGTATTGACTTTCGGGACCTCAACAGGGCCAGTCCAAAGGACGATTTTCCTCTCCCACACATAGACTTGCTTGTTGATAACAGGGCCGGTCACGAAATGTTTTCCTTCATGGATAATTTTTTGGGATATAACCAGATCAAGCTGGCTGAAGAGGATCGGGAGAAGACTGCTTTCATTACCCCCTGGGGAGTATACTGTTATAAAGTTGTGCCATTCGGACTTCGCAATGCAAGGGCAACCTACCAAAAAGCCATGGTAACCTTATTCCATGACATGATGCATCAGGAAGTAGAAATTTATGTGGATGACATGATCGTCAAGTCCAAACACCAGAAAGACCACCTGTTCAACCTGCAGAAGGTGTTTAACCGTCTCCGTAAGTATTAGCTTAAGCTAAATCCTGCCAAATGCACATTCGGAGTATCTTTAGGGAAGCTGCTGGGGTTTATAGTCAATGATAAGGGGATAGAGTTTGATCCTGCCAAAGTTAAGTCCATCGTTGAAATGCCGGCACCAAAAGGGGAAAAGGAGGTTCGATCTTTCCTAGGAAAATTAAATTTTATCAGCAGATTCATCGCCCAAATGACCCACCTGTGCGAACCTATTTTCAAGCTCCTTAAGAAAGACATTCCAAAAGAGTGGGATGATAACTATCAAATAGTTTTTGAAAAAATCAAAGAATATCTGCAGAATCCACCTATCCTAGTGGCACCAACCCCAGGACCTCCTTTGTTGATGTACATGTCAGTTTTAGATACTTCTATGGGATGTGTTTTGGGACAACACGATGAAATGGGAAGAAAAGAGCAAGCCATTTACTACCTCAGTAAGAAATTCCTGCCGTATGAAACAAAGTATTCGGATCTCGAGAAAACCTGCTTCGCATTAGCCTGGGCAGCTCACAGGCTTTGGCACTACATGCTCTATCATACCACCTTCCTCATCTCTCAAATGGATCCCCTCAAGTATATATTTGAGAAACCAACCCTGTCCAGCAGAATTGCCCGATGGCACATGATCCTGTCAGAATTCGACATCGTGTTCACTACCCGTAAGGTAGTCAAGGGGCAGGTGATAGCTGATTATCTGGCCAAGAACCCTATTGATGATTATCAATCCATGGAACCCCAATTTCCCGATGAAAATATACTATGTGTTGATGACGCATCTGAAGAGCAAGCAGGAGCCGGGTGGAAGATGTATTTTGACGGGGCTGCTAACAAAAAAGGAGCTGGCATTAGGGCAGTAGTAGTGTCAAGAGCAGGCAGTCACTATCCTATTGCGGTTAAGCTACAACTTGAATTATGCACCAATAACATTGCCGAATATGAGGCTTGCATCCTGGGATTAAGATTGGCATTAGAAATGAAGATCGACGAATTGGTTATTTTTGACGATTCAGATTTGGTTATTCAGCAATCTAAGGACGTATACCAAACTCGAGATGCCAAACTTTACCCATATCATCAACAAGTTAGAGATTTGTGTCAGCTATTCAGAAGCGTGGATTTTCATCACGTACCCCAAGCAGAGAACAGTTTTGCTGATGCCTTAGCTACATTAGCTGTAGTAATCAAGATCGACAGGGGCACCAAAATACCCCCTTTATAGATCTTTACCAGGGATATCCCTTCTTATTGCCTGCACACAACTGTTGAACCCAACGAGAAACCATGGTTTTATGACATCCAGAGGTACATCCAAGCCAAGACATTCCCCGATGTAGCATCACAATGAGATATAAAGACCATTTGTCATTTGGCAGGACATTATTTCATGGCTGGAAATTAGCTTTTCAGAAGATCATGGTTCGAACCTCTAAGATGCGTCAATGCCATCAAAGCCAAAGTTATCATGGAGGAAGTGCACGAAGGAGTTTGCGGTCCCCACATAAATGGCCACACGCTTGGAAAGAAGATTCTTCAGACAGGGTATTACTGGTCAACAATGGAGTCAGATTGTATTAGATACGTTCTTCGGTGTCACAAGTGCCATATACATGGGGATAAGATTAAAGCATCGCCAACTGAGCTCCATTCCATGTCAGCCCCATGGCCTTTTTCTATATGGGGGATAGATATGATTGGTCCTATCACTCCTAAAGCTTCCAATGGCCACCGTTTCATCCTTGTTGCCATTGATTATTTCACTAAATGGGTGGAAGCCGTTTCCTATGTTCATGTCACCAAGAGGGTCGTGGAAAGGTTTATAAAAAATCATATCATTTACCAGTATGGGATTCCAGGGTCACTCATTACTGACAATGCTTCCAATCTGAACAACGAGTTGATGTCAAAGTTATGCTAACATTTCGTATTACGCACCAAAATTCAGTCACCTACTGGCCTCAGATGAACGGAGTAGTGGAAGCAGCCAACAAGCACATTAAGAGAATACTCTGAAAGATGATTGATAATTACAGAGATTGGCATGAGAAACTTCCTTTTGCATTGATGGCTTACCGAACTACTATGAGGGTCTCCACCGGAAGCACCCCCTTCGAGCTGGTCTACAGCACCGAGGCGGTCATCCCCATCGAGATTGAGATTCCTTCCTTAAGGATCTTAACAGAAACGAAACTGGATGAAGCAGAATGGATTAAAGACCGGTATGCCCAACTCTGCCTGCTAGATGAGAAGTGGCTAGCTGCGGTTTATCACGCTCAATGCTACAGAAGGTGAATGGCTAGGGTGTTTAATAAGAAGGTACGGCCTCGATCATTCCAACAGGGAGATTTGGTGCTTAAGAAGGTGTTCCCCTATCAGGAGGCAGCGTAGGGAAAATTTGCTCCAAACTATGAAGGGCCATTTGTGGTAAAAAAGGTCCTGTCTAGAGGAGCTCTCATTTCGGAGGAAATGGATGGCCAAGAATTTCCTAGTTCGTTGAATTCAGATGCTGTCAAACACTACTACATATGATTCCGAAAGTTAGACCTTTGGTTTCTGTGCAGAAGCAATAAAATCTACTCTCCCCATTCTCCACTAATCAATAGGGTAGTGTTTGAGTGGTAAAGCTCTATGGACTAAACAATCTAATTTCAAGATGATGAGAGGCCCTCATTTCATTTCCTATACAATTAAAATATATATAACCTTTGTCAAACCCTTAGAGCCGGTTACTTTCCTTCAGGAACATTCCCCAACAAAGTGATCATGCTAGGTCAAAGTAGAAGCATTGGAGATATGCGTCAAAAAAAAAAAACCCTTGAAGTATTACCTTAAGTTTGCACAAACATTGTTATCAACGTCGTTAGTTAAAAAAAAAAAAAAAATGGGATACCCAAAGAAAGATGGGAATACGCAGAAAAAGTGCTATTAGACCAAAAATCATTGACGGTGATCACTAGTAGAATGGTAGGTTTGAGCCTTTTCCTTTTCTTTCAAAAGTAAAAACCCACCCCACAAACCCTAAAAGTCCTCTCAGATTAGAGTTAAATTGATTAGTCCAAATGAGCTTACTAAAATATGCTATTGGCTGGAGGGTGGTGTAAGTAGTGTTCAGGAGCTTCTCAACAAATATTAGAGACCAAGTTGAGGAACGAGAGAGAAAGAAGAGAAAAAAATTAAGCGTGTTCCCGAGGATGCGGTGAAAACCCGAAAGGGTGCCGTAGGTAAAACAGTAGGGATGTGGCAAGATACAAAACTGTCGACCCTGGCGAAAACCTGCAAAGGCACTTTGGTGCAAAAATGACAAAGCTGGAATTGGTGAAAACCCTCATGGGCACTAGTAGTAAAAATAGCGAAAAGGGGGGGGGGGGGAAGAGATCTAGATGTAAGAAATAACCTAAGCTACAGCGTTTCCCAAAAGTTATATGTATGGAAGCAACAGTGTGAAAGTCAGAAGGCTTCTCGAAAGGCATTCTCCGGCTTAGCCCAGTTAAGGTTAAAGGAAGCAGGGGTTCCTTTCGCGGGACCATCAGTTAGTCAGAGTGTCAAACAAAAGGGAGTTATTTTTCATTGAGTTGTGACTTTCATTCAACTTCCCTCATGTCTGTTGCTATACTAACCATGCAAGAAAGTCATATCAAAAAGGGATACAATACTAAACAAACTATGTTTTCTACAAATGCAGGAATTAATAAATCTAAGAGCGAGGAATTAGCTATGTAGGGATCCACTGGCTCGCCAACCACAGGAGGAACACTCGAAGAAGAACCCACTGTCAATGACCCAGGCCGGCCCGCTCGTAGTCTGCACATCTGGCCTGAAGCATGTCCCTCTCTTGGGTAAGGGACTCCACAGTCTCCCGCAAGGACTGACTATCCATTACATCACCCTCTAGGGAGGTGGAACTGCCTAGAACACCTCGTGGCCAACTACATCCCCTCGCAGCACTTAAAGGTGGGTCATTATGTGTCGATCTGGCTGTTGATAGCTACATCTCCAACGAAGCTACCTTAGCGTCTCTCATCCTCAGTCAGTCATGCAATATCCGGATCAATCGGTGGTTCTCCCGCCTGTGACGACGCCCCTGAACAATCATAGTTGTCAAGAAGTCGGTATACCTTACGGAAGGTAAAGGAGTCTTGATGAGAAGATCCCCAAGTCTACTGGGACCCAGCACGTAGCGTCGAAGCCAATAGTGGTAGGCCTCAGTCGCAAGGGGTATGACAGAGAATGGGTTGTCCTCGTCAACATGAGGAAGCAAAGATCTCCATGTATCCATAACCTTCTCCACCAATGCTCCTAGGATCAACGCCTCAAAGACAAGAGTGAACTCAGCTGCAGATGCCGAATAAGGGATACCTAGGCTCCTACCAAGCTGTCGCAGAACCCAAATCCCGAAGAAAGGGGCAATGCCCCGTAGGCCTGCTAGGGGCACGAAGGCTCTCCCGGAAGGCCGAACTCTCAAGCAATATCTACCAACCAATCCTGAATACCACCTGACCATGCCTGACCTCATGCTCTGGAGGTAGTTAGCCCAGGATGTAGTGGTCTGCGAAAATCTCCCCTCATCTGCCATGACGCCCTGACATCTCGCCAAAGAATGTATGTGGTCAAGCTCAAGATACCATGTATGCTAGAATAAAGGAGTAACAAACAAGTGCCCAATAGTCCAGAGTTGGAAGAGAGTAGCGCATCCCCAGAAACAAGCGTCAATGCTCTGCTGGAATCTCGTATGGCTCACAAAGGTCTCCCCTACAATCATGGGAGCATAGGAATGCCCCTTACGAATCAGGACCAGCAGTGCACATAGTCGAAGGTCAACTAAATCATCTCCTCGTGGGAATACCAAGTAATTCAACAGAAGCAGGGCCAAAGCAACCATACGAGAAACAACCCAATCCTGGGAAGTGTGCCAATCACCTGAATGGACTCGCATACCCGTGGAAAACTCAAAGCGAGAGAAAAGGAACTCTGCTGGGACGTAAGGAAACTGGGGCAAAGAAGAAGATGAAAGAACTGCGCGTCTGAGTCCGAGTTGAGACGAGACCACTGTAATACAGCAATCCGAAAATGGGGGTCCCATAATGTCGGCAGAAACATCTCGGAAACCAAGAAGAAACCCATATTTATGAGGAGTAGGGGTAAGCTCACACTCCCAAAATTGGAAAAGAGGTAAGTCAGGCTGCCAGAAGAGAATCACTGCCTCCATGAGCCCGGGAATAAGCCGCACTAATAGAAGTGAAGCCATCCGACCAAAGGACCGGCGAAAGATATCCTGCTCATCCAGAGGGTAACTATCATGCCAAGCTCTCAGTCGACTCAAAATCGCGTTTGCTATTCTGAAAAGGTAAGCCATGGTAAGAGGTGTTAATATATCATACATGCTGTTAAAATAATAATAAAATAAAATAAACAACTAACACAAACAAAATAAAGAAAAGATTTCGAATGATAAGTCAAAACAAATTTCCTACGTACACCTTTTGATTTTCTAACTTCAAATCAAATCTTAAGGGTTTTCTATCTTTTTTTCCTTCAAAAAGATTTTATTTCTAAAACCTTTTCTAACCCTTTCTAAAAATTTTGGCAGAGTCTCGTTTAAAAATGGTCCCTACAACACCCATGAAATCAATGCAAAACACAAAATGTGCACTTCACAACGTTACAATCACATAACATCTGCACTCGCGCACACTCTTCAATTTTTCAAAATTTTCAAAACATAGGCTTTATTTTTTCAATAAATCAATAGTTTTCCAAGTTGTCCTAAAAATTTCTCAAAATCACCTCAAATGTTTTCTAAAATATTCCAATATTTTTCCAAATTTCAAACTCTAAAAATTTCATCAATCTCTCAAGTTTTCTTAATTTTTCTAATTTTTTAAATACTTTTTTAATTTTCAAAAAATAAAAAATTCACCAAGTTTTCAAAAAAATCGCGAAACTTCACACGGTTGTTGAACACATTTTTCTAAGGCACATTGCATAAAAATTTAACCAGAAAATCAAATGCCCAAGCCTGTAGGAACAAACTCCCAATTCCTGCAGAAAACCTTCTTCACATGATCACATAAAATCACTCAAATTCAATCAAACAAGCACCAAAATGCAAAAATAACATCACCATAATGTTCAAAATATATCAAAACAACAATTTTCACTATTCACACAATTCAAACGAAATTCTACAGATCAAAATCAACAAAAATTTAAAAATTCACTTTTTAGAGTTATCCGGCGAAATGCTCTCTTCTGGCGACTTTTCTGGTGATGTGGTCTTCTTTTGGCAATCACCCGTGGTCTCCAAGAGGTGCCCCCTCAATGTCCAAATCGGTTTTCTCGCAATGTCTATCAGATTTGTGAAAATCTTCAAAAATACCACAAGTGTTCAAACCAGAAAATTTTCTGGTTTTGTTCCCAAGCCTGGAGCCACTAGCAGAGGCGCCAAGCCTTTTCTGCTAAACACGCCACTCCTAGTGGCTGCAGTTTCCAACCTCTGGGCAATTTTTCCTTTTTTCCCACCAAAATTTGTTTTCGAAGGCCTTTTGGGCCCAATATCCATTTTCGAACCCCGGTTGTCGAAAATTCCCAAAGTTTGTCCCTCCGACTACCTCGCGGTCAACATGGGACACTTACTCTATCATTTTCTGTCTTTGACAAGCAAAGAAAGAAAAAGAGGGGCAGTTGTAAGCACCCCATTTTTGACCACTCGGTAGTCTACGGTCCATCCAGACTTGTACTCCAGTCAATATGGACGTATTCCAATCAAAATCAACTTTCCAAGTCTAATCTAGTCTATCCATCACTTCGCGGGCCCCCCAGGCCCAAATAGAGGCAAAATGACCATAGTGCCCTTAAGGGCATTGTTCGGTCCAATTCCAAATCAGGCGTGTCTTTCCGAAGACGGTAAGTCCCCTTTCCAATTCCAAATCAAGCACGTCTTTACGAAGATGGTAAGTCCCTTTTCCAATCCTATCAGGCACGTCATTCTGATGACGGTAAGTCCCTTTTCCAAATCCAACAGGCACGTCTTTTCGAAGACGGTAAGTCCCCTTTCTAATTCCAATTCTAATCCCTCTCTCGAGACAGTTGATTCCTCGAGACGAGATTTCTATCCAATCTGGCACATTTTTTCAAAGAATATCTCTTCGGAACGGTAAGTCCCTTACACCTGTCGACCGGGACGAGACCCCAAGTCTCCTAGATGGTAGAACGGTCCAACTTTGGCGCCTGCTAGCCCGTTAATGCAGAAATATCCGTTTAGGCACGCCTTCCGAGAAAATTAATTCTCAGGCGCTAAGTCCCTTTAGCAGCTTCCCGAGATTAGGCAGTCTCGAGAATGATCGCGAACCGTTAAGAGTAGCGAAAATACTCGCAAACATCGCAATTGTCAGAGTAGCGGAAATACTTGTAAACAGGTCGATATAGGGAATTGCTAACAAACCCTTGTATCACGAGACCGCATTAGAGTGGCGGAAATACTCGTAAACAGGTTGATATAGGGAATTGCCAACAAACCCCTGTATCACGAGACCGTCGTCAGAGTGGCAGAAACACTCAAAACCCAGGTCAACACCGGTGCCTGCTAGCCCACTCTGGTAAAAAATGACCAAACTACCCCTAGGGCCATTTTCTGGCACGTTTCTCGAGAGCACACCTAAGTCCTCAGAATGAAAAGTCCACATTTCTAGATCGTCTTAAAAGCAATCCGACATGATTAAGTGCCCTCCAGTCCGTTTCAAGTCAATTCCGAGACTTTTCGGTCAAGATAACCATTTTGCCCCTAGGCATCCGAATGCCCACGGGAACCACACCAGCTCTGGGTATCAAATTGATAACCTCCTGAGAATGCTTCCTATAGTATTCTCAACCTCTCTTTATCTTTTCGGATAATTTTGAATTAGCTTCGGCGAACCCGGCGCAAAATGACTATTTTGCCCCAAGTGGGCCGGTCACCTTTTCCAACCACACCGGCTCTGGATATCAAACCGGTAACCTTTGGGAACATTCTGAATAATGTTTCCAAATCTTGAATCTTCTTCCAGGACGTTCCGAGTCCATCTCGGCAGCTTTCCGACCCGGTTGACCGTTTTGCCCCTAATGGCCCGGTCAACCCCTCCGACACATCCTATCCTCATTTTTCAAGTGAAATACCTCCGGGACACTGTTATAAGTGTTCCTGTCCTTTTCCGGCCTTCCGGGCCAATCCCGGTCCCTTAAATCCTTCCCGGACTTTCCGGAGTCACTCCTAGTGAAGCCAGGCTAAACATACCATGGTAGTCACTAGTACAGGCACCCAAATCTTCTCAAGATACGTTGCTTACCGACCATAAAACTTTCCTAATTGGCTGGCGCCACTAGGAAATTTGGCCTAGCGCCATTGCAATAGGCGCCAGGTCTATCTTATCCTATAAATACAGAGCCTCTTCCAGCATGAAAGAAGTCTGCAAACTCAGTCTAAAAACCATAATATTCGATATACAGAGTTCGTAGCCTCCCTAAACCCTAGCTTCTTTAGGTTTTTCGAACCCTAGCCACCATACACAAACCCTAGCCTCCTATACACTTATACACACACTTATACACTTACACACTAGCCTCCAACCCTCCATTAAAGACTTGGACTACTGCAACTCGAAGTTCTCGAAGACCAAGACAAAGCTCTCAAAATCTGAAGTGAAAACAAAGTGAAATAAACAAGACTTACGGTAGGTTTTCTCTTTAAGTTTCTACGTTTCCCCCTCTCTCTTCTCTCTCCTAACCCACTTGGGTTTGCTTATATTTTAACCCCCATCTTCTTCCCCCCCTCCCCCCACCCCTTTCTTTGCATGCTTGAAACAAGGGGATTCCTGGTCCATGTGTAGGATTAGACTATTGGAGGGTCACCGTGTCCGGGACTTTCTTTTAGTCTAACCCAAGACCACGTGGGTTCGGCCCCCTTGATTATGTGGTGAAGCCTTAACCTTGTATGTTCACAACCCCAATTTGCATTGTGCATATCATTATCTTGCATTCTTCCAAAAATCATTTTCAAACTCGTTTTCATAGCTTGCATTAAACTTGTTTTCAAAATTGCATCAAAATCTCCTTTTTCAAAAACTTGTTTTCAAAATCACAATCCTAGGGTGATTCTAGCCTTTCTATGGCTAGGATTGCTTTAGGAAAGTGTTACATTTAAGTGACCGATATTGTCTATATTTTCAACTCCTTGCTGTTTTCAAAACCACTTTCTTAAAGTGGTTCTAACCTTCTTATGGTTAGAATCGCTTTAGGAAAGTAAGACATTTTTATACTTTTCAAAAGACTCTCTCTTCAAAAGTCTCTCTTTCTAAAAATTGCTTTAGGAAAGATTTTTATGTTCAAGTTTTGGAAACTTAGGATTTAGGAAAGTAGAAGTTTAGGAAGGATTTGAATTAGGAAATGTCGGATTAGGAAGGGATTGGATTTTGTTTCTAAGAAGAAGTGTTTGATCTTGTTTACAAAAACGAAGGATTGAATCTAGTTCCCTAAACGGGAAGATTGGATTTGGTTTCCTAAAGGAAAGATGGGATTTGGCAAGGATTTGGAAATGGAGGTTTTAGAAACCCTAGATTTGGAAGGCTATAGTTTTGATGTAGAAAATAGGCTTTGGAAATTTGTATACTTTTGATGTAAAAAACAAGAGGTTTTGAAAACCTAGGTTTTAAGGTAAGTTCGAAAATCATGTTTTCGGAAAGAAAATTAGGATTTCTTAATTGTGGGTTCTAGGGCTTGACTTGGGCTCTAAGAAAAAGGGTTTTTGGAAAATGTGTTTTTTTAGAAACAAGTTTTTGGAAGGAAATCCTAGAGAGCAGTTTCTAGAGGGATGATTTTGGAAAGAGTTTTTAGGAAAGTGAATTTTGGTAGAAGACTGTTGGGGAGAGTTTTTGGAAAGATTTTTAGAGAGCGTTTTTAGAACGTGGATTTTGAAAAGAGCATTTTGGAAAATAGATTTTTGGAGGGAGTTTTTGAAAATAAATTTGGAAAGGAGAGTTTTAGCAAAGTGTGTTGAAAAAGAGATTTTTAAGAAGAGATTTGAAAAGAGAGTTTTTAGGAAAGTATAAAAACATCTCACTTTCCTAAAGCGATTCTAGCCATAAGAGGGCTAGAACCACTTTAAGAAAGTGGTTTTGAAAACAACAAGGGTTTAAAATATGGACCATGTTGGTCACTTTGAATGTAACACTTTCCTAAAGCAATCCTAGCCATGGAAAAGCTAGAATCACCCTAGGATTGTGATTTTGAAAATAAGTTTTGAAAAAGGAGATTTTGATGCAATTTTGAAAACTAGTTTGAAAACAATTTTGAAAACGAATTTTGGAAGATGCAAGATCATGATATGCACAATGCAAATTTGGGGTCGTGAAGATACAAGGTTAAGGCTTCACCACATAATCAAGGGGGCTAAACCCACGTGATCTCCAATTAACCTAAAGGAAAGCCCCCGACACGGTGACCCTCCGATGGTCTAATCCTACACATGGATTGGGAGTCCCCTTGTTTCAAGCATGCAAAGAAAGGGGGGGGGGGGGAAAGAGATGGGAGATTAAAATAGAGAAAACCCAAGTGGGTTAAGAGAGAGACGAGAGAGGGGGAGTGCAGAAATTGAAAGAAAAAGCCTACCGTATGTCTTGTTTATTTTGCGCGCCTTGCTTGTCTTCAATCTTCATCTTCAATCCTCAAGAGTTTTCTTCAATCTCAAAACTTTAGATTGTAGCTCTTCAAGTCTTCAAAGGAGGGTTGGAGGCTAGTGTATAAGTGTATGGGGGTGTGTATGAGTGTACAAAAGACTAGGGTTTGTGTATGGTGGCTAGGGTTTGGAAAACCTAAGAAAGCTAGGGTTTATGAAGTGCACGAGCTCTGTATATCGAAATATATGATTTTTAGACTGAGTTTTCGGACCTCTTTCACATTGAAAGAGGCTCTGTATTTATAGTGGTTGGACAACATTGGCGCCTATTGCAGTAGCGTCAGGCCAAACTTTACACTGGCGCCACTAAGAGTGGCGCCAGGCCATTGTTTGGCTTGGCGCCACTACTAGTGGCGCCAGCCAATTAGGAAATGTTTAAGGTCGGCAAGCAACAAATCTTTGACTAGATTTGGGCGCCTATACTAGTGACTACCATGCAATTTTTAACCTGGCTTTACTAGGAGTGACTCCGGAAAGTCCGGGAAGGAGTTTGGAAGACCGGGAATGACCCGAAAGGCCAGAAAAGAGCAGGAACACTTGAAGTAGTGTCCCGGAGGTATTTGACTTGAAAAGTGAGGATAGAACGTGTCGAAAGGGTTGACCGGGCCTTTAGGGGCAAAACGGTCAATCGGATCAGGGAACTGTCGGGATGAACTCGGACTGTCCCGAAAGAAGACTTGAGACTTGGGAACATTATTCAGAATGTTCCCAAGGGTTGCCGATTTGATTCCCAGAGCTGGCGTGGTCGAAAAAGGTGACCGGCCCACCAGGGGCAAAATGGTCATTTTGCACCAGATTGGCCGGAACTAAGTCGGAATGATCCAGAAAGATAAAGGGAGGTTGAGAACACTATAAAAAGCTTTCTCAGGAAGTTACTGGTGTGATACCCAGAGCCGGTGTGGTCGGAAAAGGAGATCGGCCCACCAAGGGCAAAATGGTCATTTTGTACCGGATTTGCCGAAACTGACTCGGAATGATCCAGAAAGGTAGAGGAAGGTCGGGAATACTATAAGAAATATTCTTGGAAGATTACTGATTTGATACCTAGAGCCGATGTGGTTCCTGGGGCGTTTGGATGCCTAGGGGCAGAATGGTCATCTTGACTGGAAAGTCTCGGAAAAGACTCAAGGGGCAGTTTGGTCATTTTTCACCGAAGTGGGCTAGAGGCACTAGTGTTGACTTGGGTTTTGAGTGTTTTCGCCACTCTGACAGCGGTCGTCGTGACAAAGGGGTTTGTTGGCAATTCCCTAAATCGACCTGTTTACGAGTATTTCCGCTACTCGGACGGTTGTGATATTTGTGAGTATTTTCGTTAGTCAGACCGTTTCAAGGAATAAACTGTCTCGAGAAAGGGATTGGAGACTTATCATATTCGAAAAGATGTACCTGAATTGGAACCGTCTCGAGGAATAAACTGTCTCGAGAGAGGGGTTGGAAAGGGGTCTTATCATCTCCGAAAAGATGTGCCTGAATTGGAACCGTCTCGAGGAATAAACTGTCTCGAGAGATAGATTGGAAAGGGGTCTTATCGTCTTCGAAAAGGCGTGCTTGAATTGGAACCGTCTCGAGGAATAAATTGTCTCGAGAGAGGGATTGGAAAGGGGATTTACCGTCTTCAAAAAAACGTGCCTGATTTAGGACCGTCTCGAGGAATAAACTGTCTTGAGAGAGGGATTGGAAAGCGATCTTATCATTTTCGAAAAGACGTGCCTGAATTGGAACCGTCTCGAGGAATAAACTGTCTCGAGAGAGGGATTGGAAAGGGGACTTACCGTCTTCGAAAAGACGTGCTTGATTTAGGACCGTCTCGAGGAATAAACTATCTTGAGAGAGGGGTTGGAGTTGGAGTTGGAAAGAACAATGCCCCTAAGGGCATTTTGGTCATTTTGCTTCTATTTGGGCTTGACGGGCCCACGAAGCGATGGACTGATAGGATTTGGAATTAGAGAGTTGGTTTTGATTGGAATATGTCCATATTGACTTGAGTACAAGTCTGGACAGAGTGTAGACTGCTGAGAAAGGAGACCACGTAGCCGGAAAAGTCGTCGGAAGAGAAGATTTCATCGGTGAACTTTCAAAAAGTGAGCTTTCAAATTTTGTTGATTTTGATGTGTAGAACTTCGTTTGAATCATGTGAATAGTGGAAATTGATGTTTTGATATGCTTTGAACACTTCGGTGATGTTGTTTTTGCATTTCGGTGGTGGTTTGATTGAATTCGAATGATTTTTCATGATTATGCGAAGAGGGTTTTCTGCAGAAATGGGGGATCTGCTCCTACAGGCATGGGCATTGGGTTTTCTGGCTATGTTTTTGTGCAATGTGCCTTAGAAAAATGTGTTTAACAACCGTATGACGTTTCGTGATTTTTGAAAACTCGGTGAATTTTTGATTTTTTGAAAAATAGGAAAATACTTAAAAAATTTAAAAAAATGAGAAAACTCAAGAAATTGATGAAATTTTTAAAGTTTGAAATTTGGAAAAATATTGGAATATTTTTGGAAAACATTTGAAAGAATTTTGAGGAATTTTAGGACATTTTTCAAAACCATTGATTTATTGGGAAAATAAAACATATGTTTTGGAAATTTTGAAAAATTGAAAAATGTGCACGGGTGCTTGTCGCGCCCAAATTTTTCGCAGTCGAGGAATACTCACCCAAGCGGGAAAAATGCTGTACTCTCTCGTTAGAACTCACTCTCCTAGAAGAATGAGTGCGATTAGGTTTGAATTGAAAATCTGTTTGAATAAAGGGCTTTTGAAAAAGATTCGGAGTCGCCACCTAACTTGATTAAGGTGAGTTAGGTCACCTAAAAACTAAGAATAATCCGAGGACTACACTTAGGGTTTTTGAAAAACAATTTGAAAATATCTCCTCGAGAGAGGGTTTTTTAGGAAAACGAGTTGTTTGGCAACCTTTGGAAAACATTTAGCCCTTTTTAGAAAAATAACTCCTTTTGGTCTTTCGAAAACAGTGACCTAGGTTCGGAGGTTGGTTACGTGTAGGGAAGATGCACTAAGCTATCACCCTACCCCGCCCTTTCGGTACCTACATGTCAATCTACCCTAGATTCACCTATGAGAGTCTTTAACTAACTATAGTTCAATCCTATTTTACTTTAGAAAAAATAATGTTTGAAAAATATGATGCATGATATGCAAGTGCAATAGAAGAGAATTGAAAAATAGAAATTGATTTGAAAAGAAATTGATTTGATTTGAAAATGGATAGATTTGAAATTGAGAAATTTTGGAAATTGAAAGTGGAAATTTGAAATGGGAAATTTGAAAATAGATTGAAGATTTGAAAAGATTTTGGAATTTGAAGATTGAAGAAAGTTGTGACCGCACCTATGAAGGTTGCCTACGTATCCCTTTGGGGGAATCAGGTCAGTCGTAGTTCAGACCGGAGTCCGATTGAAAATAGATTGATTTGAAGAGAGAGATTGGATTGGAAGAAAGAGATTGAATTGAAAATTGGATTTGAAATTGGAAGAGGAGATTGAAAATTAAAATTGAGAAAATTGGACTTTGATTTGAAAAGATAGATTTGGACTTGTTTTGAAAAAGAGAAAGATGAAGGTTTAGGAAACCTAGACTTAGGAAAAGCTTGACTCGACTTGGAAGGTTTAGGAGATTAGGAAAGGTTGGATTTAGGAAATGTTTGAATTAGGAAATGTTATCTTTGGAAAGTTTCATTTTTGGAAAGTTCCGAGTTATGAATTAGGAAAGTTTTGTTTAGGAAAGTTTCAACTTAGGAAAGTTTTGAATTAGGAAAGTTTTCAAATTAGGAGAGTTTTGAATTTAGAAATGTTTGAAAAATGGAAATTTTGATTTTGGAAAGTTTTGAAATTAGGAAAGTTTGGAAATTGGAAAATTTTGAACTTAGGAAAGCTTTGAATTTAGAAAGTTTTGAAATAGGAAAGGTTTTCAAATTAGGAAAGTTCCCAAATTAGGAAAGTTTTGAAATAGGAAAGTTTTGAAAATTGGAGAGTTTAGAATTTGGAAAGATTTGAAAAAGGAAAGTTTTCAATTTAGGAAATGTTTGAATTAAGAAAGATGTTTTGAGTTTAGAAAAGCCTTAGATTTGGAAAGATTTGAAGTTTAAGAAAATTTAGAACTTAGAAAGTTTTTAGGTTTAGAAAGATTTAACTTGAGAAAATTTCAAATTTAGAAAGTTTTGAATTTGGAAATATTTGAAATTTAGAAAGTTTTAGAGTTTTAGAAAATCTTGAGATTATGAAAAGTTCGAGTTTAGGAATGATTTGAAAACTTAGGTTTGAAAAGTTAAGATTTGAAAAGAGGGTAGAATTAGGAAATGGTTGGATTAGGAAAGATTTTTATGTTCAAGTTTTGGAAACTTAAGATTAAGGAAAGTGAAAGTTTAGGAAGGATTCGAATTTAGGAAAGATTTGGATTTTGAAACTTAAGGAAAGATTTGAAGTTTAGGTTTAGGAAACTTATGGTTTAGGAAGGTATTGAATTAGGAAAGGTTTGGATTAAGAAGGGATTGGATTTGGTTTCTAAAAGAGAAAGGTTGGATTTTGTTTCCAAAAACGGAGGATGGGATCTAGTTTCCTAAACGGGGGGATTTGATTCGGTTTCCTAAAGGGAAGATAGGATTTGGCAAGGATTTGGAAAAGGAGATTCTAGAAACCTTAATTTTGAAAAATTGTAGTTTTGACGTAAAAAGAGGCTTTGAAAACATGTATAGTTTTGATGTGAAAACAAGAGGTTTTAGAAACCTAGGTTTGGGGCAAAGTTTGAAAACCATGTTTTTGGAAAGAAAATTAGGGTTTCCTAATTGTGGGCTCTAAGGCTTGACTTGGGCTCTAAGGAAAGAGTTTTTGGAAAGTGCGTTTTTGGAAACGAAGGTTTTCTAGAAGGGAAATCCTAGGGAGGAGTTTTTGGAAAGTGAATTTGAAGAGGGAGTTTTTGGAAAAAGATTTTAAAGAAAAGGAGTTTTGGAAAGTGTGTTTTTAGAAACGTGTTTTTTGGAAGGAAAATCCTAAAGGGAAATTTCTAGAAGAGAGATTTTGAAAAAGAGAGTTTTTGGAAAGATTTTTAGGGAGCGTTTTTGGAAAGTGAATTTTTAGGAGAGAGAGTTTTGGAAAGTTTGAAAAGGGAATTTTGAAAAATAGATTTTGGAAGGGAGTTTTTGAAAACAATTTTAGAGAGGAGAGTTTTAGGAAAGTATAAAAACATCTCACTTTCCTAAAGCGATTCTAGCCATAAGAGGGCTAGAACCACTTTTAAGAAAGTGGTTTTGAAAACAAGGTTTGAAAATATAGACCAAATGGTCACTTTTAATATGACACTTTCCTAAAGCAACCCTAGCCATAGAAAGGCTAGAATCACCCTAGAATTGTGGTTTTGAAAAAAAGTTTTTGAAAAAGAGATTTTGATGCAGTTTTGAAAAACAAGTTTGAAAATAGTTTTGAAAACAACTTTGAAAACGAGTTTTGAAAGATGCGAGATTATGATATGCACAATGCAATTTGGGGTCGTGAACATACAAGGTTAAGGCTTCACCACATAATCAAGGGGGCCGGACCCACGTGGTCTTTGGTTAGACTAGAAGAAAGCCCCCGACACGGTGACTCTCCCATAGTCCAATCCTACACATGGACCGGGAATCCCCTTGTTTCAAGCATGCAAAGAAAGGGGGGGAAAGAGATGGGGGATTAAAATAGAGAAAACCCAAGTGGGTTGGAGAGAGAAGAGAGAGGGGGGAAGTGCAGAAAATTAAAGAGAAAACCTATCTTGTTTCTTGTTTATTTGCGCGCCTTGCTTGTCTTCGGTCTTCGGTCTTCGGTCTTGAACTTCTTCTTCAACCTTCAAGGATTGTCTTCAAGCTTTGGATGGCTGCTCTTCAAGTCTTGAGAGAGTGGTTGAAGGCTAGTGTATGAGTGTATAGGGGTGTGTATGAGTGTATAGGAGGCTAGGGTTTGTGTATAGTGGCTAGGGTTTGGGAAAACCTAGGGAGGCTAGGGTTTTGGAGGTGCTCGAGCTCTGTATATCGAAATATGAGATTCTTAGGTTAAGTTTGCAGACCCCTTTCACGTTGATCGAGGCTCTGTATTTATAGAAGGAAGACAAGCCTGGCGCCTGTTGCAATGGCGCCAGGGCAAAATTTACACTGGCGCCACTAGTAGTGGCGCCAGGCCATTTTTTGGCTTGGCGCCACTACTAGTGGCGCCAGCCATTTAGGAAACAATTAAGGTCGGCAAGCAACGTATCTTTGACTAGATTTGGGCGCCTGTATTAGTGACTACCATGTAAACTTTAGCCTGGCTTCACTAGGAGTGACTCCGGAAAGTCCGGGAATGATTTGAAGGAGCCGGGAGTGGCCCGGAAGGCCGAAAAGGAGCAGGAACACTTAAAATAGTGTCCTGGAGGTATTTGACTTGAAAATTGAGGATTGGATGTGTCGGAAAGGTTGACCGAGCCTTTAGGGGCAAAACGGTCAATCGGACCGAAAAACTGCCGGGACAGACTCAAACTGTCCCGGAAGAAGACTTGGGTTCTGGAAACATTATTTAGAACGTTCCCAGAGCTTGCCGGTTTGATTCCCAGGGCCGGCGTGGTCGGAAATGGAGACTGGCCCACCAGGGGCAAAACGGTCATTTTGTACCGGGTTTGCCGGAACTGACTCGGAATGGTCCGGAAAGGTAAAGGAAGGTTGAGAACACTATAAAAAGTATTCTCGGGACATTACCGGTTTGATACCCAGAGCCGGTGTGGTTGAAGAAGAAGACCGGCCCTCTAGGGGCAAAACGGTCATTTTGCACCGGGTTGGCTGGAACTGACTCGGGATGGTCTGGAAAGGTAACGGAAGGTTGAGAACACTATAAAAAGTATTCTCGGGACATTACCGGTTTGATACCCAGAGCCGGTGTGGTTGAAGAAGGAGACCAGCCCTCTAGGGGCAAAACGGTCATTTTGTACCGGGTTGGCCGGAACTGACTCGGAATGATCCGAAAAGAGAAGGGAAGGTTGAGAACACTATAAAAAGTATTCTCGGGACATTACCGGTTTGATACCCGGAGCCGGTGTGGTTCCCGGGGCGTTCGGATGCCTAGGGGCAAAATGGTCATCTTGACCGAAGTGAGCTAACAAACATGGGTATTGACTTAGGTTTTGAGTGTTTCCGCCACTCGGACGGGGTTGAGTATTTTCGCTACTCGGACGGGGTTGAGTATTTTCGCTACTTGGACGGGGTTGAGTATTTCCGCTACTCGGACGGGGTTGACGATTTGAGAGTATTTCCGCTACTCTAACGGTTCTGTGAGTATTTCCGCTACTCTAACGGTTCTGTGAGTACTTCCGCTACTAACGGTTCTGTGAGTACTTCCGCTACTCTAACGGTTCTGTGAGTATTTCCGCTACTCTAACGGTTGAGTATTTCCGCTACTCAGACGGCTCCGTGAGTACTTTCGCTACTCTAACGGTTGAGTATTTCCGCTACTCGGACGGCTCTGTGAGTATTTCCGCTACTCTAACGGGTCTATGAGTATTTCCGCTACTCTAACGGGTCTGTGAGTATTTCCGCTACTCTAACGGTTTTGTGAGTATTTCCGCTACTCTAACGGTTTTGTGAGTAGTTTTGCTACTCGGACCGTCTCGAGGAATAAACTGTCTTGAGAGAGGGATTGGAAAGGGGTCTTACCGACTCCGAAGAGACGTGCCTAGATTGGAACCGTCTCGAGGAATAAACTGTCTCGAGAGAGGGATTGGAAAGGGGTCTTACCGACTCCGAAGAGACGTGCCTAGATTGGAACCGTCTCGAGGAATAAACTGTCTCGAGAGAGGGATTGGAAAGGGGTCTTACCGACTCCGAAGAGACGTGCCTGGGTTTTGAGTGTTTCCACCACTCTAACGGTGTGAGTGTTTCCGCCACTCTGACGGTTTGGTGAGTGTTTCCGCCACTCTGACGGTTTTGTGAGTGTTTCCGCCACCCTAACGGTTTTGTGAGTGTTTTCGCCACTCTGACGGTTTTCTGAGTAGTTTTGCTACTCGGACCATCTCGAGGAATAAACTGTCTCGAGAGAGGGATTGGACTTGGAATAAGAAAGGACCATGCCCCTAAGGGCATTTTGCCTCTATTTGGGCCTGACAAGCCCGCGAAGCGATGGAAAGGTGGAATTTAGACCTAGGGAATTGGATTCAATAGGAATATGCCCAAAATGACTTGAAAACAAGTCTGGACGGAGTGTAGACTGCCGAGCGGTCAAAAATGGGGTGCTTACAGTGCTGATATTATGTGATTGTAACGTTATGAAGTGCACAATTTCTTTTTTGTGTTGATGTCATGGGTGTTGTAGGGACCATTTTTAAACGGGACTTTGCCGAAATTTTTAGAAATTAGGGAAAGAGTTAGAAAAAGTTTTTAGAAATAAATCTTTTTGAAGGAAAAAGGCAGAGAACCCTTGAGATGTGATTTGAAAATTAGAAAGCCAAGATGTGTAGAAATTTTATTTTTGATTTGTTATTCAAAATCCTTTGTTTGTCTTGTTTGTGTTAGTTGTTTATTTTATTTTATTATTACTTGCATTGCATGTACGGCATGTTAACGTCTCTTACCTTGGCTTACCTTTTCAGGATGGCAGATACGGTTATGAGTCGACTGAGAGTTTGGCACAGTAGCTACCCTCCGGATGAGCAGGACATCTTCTGCCGGTCCTTTGGTCGGGTAGCTTCACTTCTATCAGTGCGGCTCATTCCCGGGCTCATGGAGGCGGTGATTCCCTTCTGGCAGCCTGACTTGTCTCTTTTTTTGCTTTGGGGAGTGCGAGCTTACCCCTACTTTTCACGAGTATGGGTTTCTTCTTGGTTTCTGAGATGTTTTTGCTAACATTATGGGACCCCTCTTTCCAGATGGTTGTATTACAGTGGTTTCGTCCCAGCTCGGATTCAGACGCGTAGTTCTTTCGTCTTCTTCTTTGCCCCAGTTTCCTTATGTCCCAGTAGAGTTCCTCTTTTCCCGTTTTGAGTTTCCCACGGGTATGCCAGTTCATTCAGGTAAGTGGCACACCTCCCAGGATTGGGCTGTTTCTTGTATGGTTGCTTTGGCCTTGCTTCTGCTGAACTTCTTGATGTTCCCTCGAGAAGATGATTTAGTAGACTGTCGACTCTGTGCACTGCTGGCCTTGATCCGTAAGGGGCATTTCTATGCTCCTATGATTGTAGGGGAGACCTTCGTGAGTCTTACGAGATTCCAGCAGACCCTTGACGCTCGTTTCCGGGGATGCACTACTCTTTTCCAGCTCTGGGCGATTGGACACTTGTTTGTTACACATTTGTTTCAGCATACATGGTATCCTGAGCTTAACCATATACACTCCTTGGCGAGATCTCAGGGTGTCATGGCAGATGAGGGGAGATTTCTGCAGACCATTGCATCCTGGGCAGACTACCTCCAGAGCATGAGGTCGGGCATTGTCCGGTGGTATTCAGGACTGGTCGGTAGGTATTGCTTGAGAGTTCAACCTTCAGGGAGGGCCTTCGTGCCCTTAGCAGGCTTGCAGGGCATTGCCCTTTTCTTTGGTATTCGAGTTCTGCGACAGCTTGCAAGAAGTTAGGATATCCCTTATCTAGCATCTGCAGCTGAGTTTACTCTTGTCTTTGAGGCGTCGATCCCTAGAGCATTGGTGGAAAGTTATGGATACATGGAGATCTTTGCTTCCTCACGTTGATGATGATGGTCCCTTTTCTGTCATGCCCCCTGCGACTGAGGCCTATCATTATTGGCTTCGATGCTACGTGTTGGGTCCCAATAGTCTTGGGGATCTTCTCATTGAGACTCCTTTACCTCCCGTAGGGTATACCGACTTTTTGACTGCTATGATTGTTCAGGGGCGTCGTCACAGGCGAGAGAATCGTCGTCTGATATGGATGTTGCATGACCAATTGAGGACGAGAGACGCTGAGATAGTTTCACTGGAGAGGCAACTAGCAGCAGACAGATCTACGCATAATGAGCCACCTTTGGGTGCTGCGAGGGTCCATAGGCGGCCATGAGCCGTTCTAGGCAGTTCTCCTTCCCTAGAGGGTGATGTGATGGATAGTCAGTCTTTGCGGGAGACTGTGGAGTCCCTTACTCGAGAGAGGGACATGCTTCTGGCCAGATGTGCGGACTATGAGCGAGGCCGGCCTGGGTCTTCTGCAGCTAGTACTTCTTTGAGTGCTCCTCTTGTGGTTAGCAAGCCAGTGGATCCTTGCATAGCTGATTCCTCCTCTGATGATGACGGGGAGCGATATATTTTTGCCCCTCGCTCTTAGATTTACTGATTTCTACATTTGTAAAGAAAACAAACTTTGTTTAGTATTATGCCTCGTTTTGTCTTATGAATTCATGACCTCTCGTACTTTTGATATGGTTTTCCTGCATGATTAGTATAGCAACAAATTTGGGAAAAGTTAAATGAAAATCACAGCTTAATGAAAAATAACTCCCTTTTGTTTGATTCTTTGACTCACTGATTGTCCCGCGAAAGGAACCCTTGTTTCCTTTAATCCTAACTGGGCTAAGCCGGAGAATGTCTTTCGAGACGCCTTCCGACTTTTACACTGTTGCTTTCATACATTAACTCCTGGGGAATGCAGAAGCTTGGGCTATTTCTTACACCTAAGCTTGAGCTATGCCTTTCGAGATGCCCTCCCCCCCCCCCCCCCCTTTTTTTGTTGCTATTTTTACTACTAGTGCCCCTAAGGGTTTTCACCAGTCCCAGCTCTGTCATTTTTGCACCAAGGCGCTTTTGCAGGTTTTCGCCAGGGTCGATAGTTTTGTATCTTGCCACATCCCTACCTTTTTACCTACGGCGCCCTTTCGGGTTTTCACCGTATCCTTAGGAAGTGCTTAACTTTTCTCTCTTTTTTCTCTCTCTTTCCTCAGTTTGGTATCGAGTTTCTGTTGAGAAGCTCCTAAACGCTACTTGCATCATTCTCCAGCCAATGGCATATTTTAGTAAACTCATTTGGACTAATCAATTTAACTCTAATCTGAGAGGACTTTTAGGGTTTGTGGTGTAGGTTTTTTTACTCTTGAAAGAAAAAGGCTCAAGCCTACCATTCTACTAGTGATCAATAATTTTTGGTTTAATGGCACTTTTTCTACGTATTCCCATCTTTCTTTGGGTATTTCATCGCGCACCCCTTTTTTTTTTTTTTTGCTACCAATGACGTTAATACCGATGTTTGTGTGAACTTAAAGTAATACCTCAAGGGATCTTTTTTTTCTTTCTTTCTTTTTTTTTTTTCTTTTTTCTTTTTTTTTTTTCAGTGCCTTTACTTTGACTTAACATGATCACTTTATTGGGGAATGTTTCTGAAAAGAAAGTAACTGGCTCTAAGGGTTTGACAAAGGTTATATATATGCATTTTAATTGGATAGAAAATGAAATGAGGGCCTCTCATCATTTTAGAATTAGATTGTTTAGTCCATAGAGCTTTACCCTTGAAACACTACCCTATTGATTAGTGGAGAATGAGGAGAGTAGATTTTATTGTTTTTTTGCAGAAACCAAAGGTCTAGCTTTTGGAATCATATATAGTAGTGTTTGACAGCATCTGAATTCAATGGGCTTGGGAATTCTTGGCCATCCATTTCCTCCAAAACGAGAGCTCCTCTGGACAGGACCCTCTTTACCATGAATGACCCTTCGTAGTTTGGAGCAAATTTCCCCTGTGCCGCCTCTTGATGGGGAAACACCTTCCTGAGCACCAAATCTCCCAGTTGGAACAGTCGAGGTCGTACTTTCTTATCAAACGCTCTGGCCATTCACCTTCTATAGCATTGAGCGTGATAAACCGTAGCTAGCCGCTTCTTATCCAGCAAAAAGAGTTGAGCATACCGGTCTTTAATCCATTCTGCTTCATCTAGTTTAGTTTCTGTTAAGATCCATAAAGAAGGGATCTCAATCTCAACAGGGATGACCGCCTCAGTGCCGTAGACCAGCTCGAAAGGGGTACTTTCGGTGGAGACCCTCATAGTGGTTCGGTAAGCCATCAATGCAAACGGAAGTTTCTCATGCCAATCTCTGTAATTGTCAATCATTTTTCGAAGTATTCTCTTAATGTTCTCGTTGGCTGCTTCTACTGCTCCATTCATCTGGGGCCAGTAAGTGACCGAATTTCGGTGAGTAATGCGAAATGTTTGGCATAGCTTTGACATCAATTCGTTGTTCAGATTGGAAACATTATTAGTAATGAGTGACTCGGGAATCCCATATCGGCAGATGATGTGATTTTTTATGAACCTTTCTACGACCCTCTTGGTGACATGGACATAAGAGACGGCTTCCACCCATTTAGTGAAATAATCAATGGCGACCAGGATGAAGCGATGGCCGTTGGAAGCATTAGGAGTGATTGGACCAATCATATCTATCCCCCACATAGAAAAAGGCCATGGGGCTGACATAGAATAGAGCTCAGTCGGCGGTGCTTTGATCTTATCCCCATGTTTTTGACATTTGTGACACCTAAGAATGTATCTAATGCAATCTGACTCCATTGTTGACCAGTAATACCCTGTCTGGAGAATCTTCTTTGCAAGTGTGTGGCCATTCATGTGGGGGCCGCAAACTCCCTCGTGCACTTCCTCCATAATGACTTTGGCTTCGGCGATATTGACACATCTTAGAGGTCCGAACCATGATCTCCTGAAAAGCTCATTTCCAGCCATAAAGTAGTGTCCTGCCAAACTACAAATGGTCCTCCTATCGCGTTGTGTTGCCGCATCGGGGAACGTCCTGGCTTGGATATACCTCTGGATGTCATAAAACCAGGGTTTCTCGTGGGGTTCAATAGTTGTGTGTAGGCAATAGGAGGGGACATCCCTGGTAAAGATCTGTAGGGGGGTATTTCAGTGCCCCTGTCGACCTTGATCACTGTAGCTAACGTAACCAAGGCATCAGCGAAGCTGTTCTCTATTCGGGGTACGTGACGAAAATCCACGCTTTTGAATAGCTGACACAAATCTTTGACCTGTTGACGATACGAGGAAAGTTTGGCATCTTGAGTTTGGTACACGTCCTTGGATTGCTGAATGACCAGATCTGAATCGCCGAGAACAACCGATTCATCAATCTTCATTTCTAATGCCAATCTTAATCCCAGGATGTAAGCCTCATATTCGGCGATGTTATTAGTGTAGAGTTTAAGTTGTAGCTTAACCACAATAGGATAATGATTGCCTATTCTTGACACTACTACTGGCCCAATGCCGGCTCCCCTTTTGTTAGCAGCGTCGTCAAAAAAAATCTTCCACCTGGCTGGTTCTTGCTCTTCAGATGCACCATTAACGCATAGTATATTTTCATCAGGAAATTGGGGCTCCATGGATTGATAATCATCAATGGCGTTCCCAGCCAGATAATCAGCTATCACTTGCCCCTTGACTGCTTTACGGGTAGTGAACACAATGTTGAATTCTGACAGAAAATTTCTTGTTGAGGTAATAAATGGCTTTCTCTTTTCTTCCCGTTTCATCATGCTACCATAGGACGCATCCCATAGAAGTATCTCACACTGACATGTACATCAACAAAGGACGTCCCGGGGTTGGTGCCACTAGGATAGGGGGATTCCGAAGATATTTTTTAATTTTCTCAAACACTATTTGACAGTTATCATCCCACTCTTTTGGAACGTATTTCTTAAGGAGCTTGAAAATAGGTTTGCACGGGTGGGTCATTTGGGCGATGAACCTGCTAATAAAGTTCAACTTTCCTAGAAAAGATCGAACCTCCTTTTCCCCTTTTGGTGTGGGCATTTCAACAATGGACTTTACTTTGCCAGGATCAACCTTTATTCCCTTTTCTATGTTCCACAATGGATTCATCTAGTCCAGGCATGTCTTGATAGGACCATACGAAAACATCCAGGTATGCATGCAAAAGTTCCAATAGTTCTTTAAGCTACCATTGATCTAGGCCTGTACCGATTCTAAGCTCTTTCGGATCCCCTTCATTTCCCAAATTAACGATTTCCATTTCCTCAATGTTTGGGGTATTACGATTCTCATGTCTTTCTATTTGTTCCCGAATTTCCTCTGGCACCTCCTCTCTAAAATTTACATCTTCTTCCATTCCCAGTTGTTGGTAATCAAACTTGGTGTTCAAGTTATCATTTATCAAGTTTGGCATTCTCCAGATTAGCTGAGTAAGATATCGGATGCAAGGGTCCCTGGTATGGAAAATAGTGTACAATGAATCAAACAAGAAAGGAATATATATAGTTTTTATTGATAACTTGATTTACTTTTTTTAAAAAAAAAAAGTTAAGACAAATAAATTAGAAGGACAAAGTTTTTTTATGGCAAATCAGTTGCTCTAGGATCTCGCTCTAGTAGGCTTTGTACCGAAACTTGCGAGCACGGATGATGTCTCTGCTGGCCCAATTATGCAACTTTTCGCCTGGCAACATCGCTCGAATGGATCCATCTTGGGTTACTCCGATGCTGGCTGTCATGACGAGCACTTCTTCTTGGACCTTTCTCTTCTTCTTACTTACTATAAGTATTCCTTTCCCCATGTCTAACTGCTTGAATTGGTCCGAGAGTTCCACGAAAGCTTTCTTATCAGCCCTCTTCTTCCTCGCTGCTTCTATTTTCTCCCATCTTGTGGGTTCATATCCCAACCCAAAAGTGGGTTGAGCTAATGGTATTTCTACAATTTCAGGTCTTCCTTGTAAACATCTCCCTAAGCCTTTGCTCAGATGGAAACCATTTCCCTTAAAGTACCGTACTACCATTTGAGAGTTCCTGGAATATTTTGGCTCCACTTGATCTTCTTTCTGCACAACAGTGATATATTCGAACGATTGAAAACAAGAGGGCAGTTCAGTATTAGATACAATGATATCAGCTTTGTATACAGTGATCTCTTTTTCAGCGAAAATAGAGATTAGCTTGGAGCCCACGATGAACTTGACTTTCTGATGAAGGCTAGAAGGAACCGCGCCCGCCGAATGAATCCAGGGCCTTCCTAACAGCAAATTATAGACAGCCGGAATGTGTAAGACTTGGAATTTAATTGTGAAGGTTATTGGTCCTATCTCAACAAGCATTTCAATTTCCCCCATAGCTTCCCTCCGAGAACCATCAAAGGCACGGATGATCATACCACTATTTTTCAAATATGTTTGGTCCATTCCCTGCCTTTCTAGGGTAGAATACGGGCACACATTTAAAGCCGACCCATTATCTATCAATACTTTGGCTACCATTTTTCCTCTTGTCCTTACAGCGATATGCAGAGCCCGGGTATGGCCTGTTCCATCAGTCGGAATCTCGTCATCAGAGAAGGTGATGATGTTTGGGGCAATAATGAGGCTCGCCATGTCATGTAGATTATCTGGCGTGAAACTCTCGGGCACATGAGCATCCTTGAGGATCTTTATTAAAGCATTCCGGTGCACTTCAGAAGTGAGCAGCAAACCGAACATCGAAATATGGGCTGGGGCTTTCCTGAGTTGCTCCATGATATCGTAATTGACCTTTCCTAAAGCTTTGGTGAATTCTGATATCTCTTGATCTGTTGGTTGGTTGGAGCACTCTCCTTCTTTATCCTTCCCCTTCCTTTTTCTTTCCACTTCAACAGAGGTGTAGAGGCACCCTGACCGAGTCATTCCTCCTATTTTTGTTACGGGCTCTCCGGTGCCCTTATCAAGTGGGTAATTCCATGGGACGTTATGAAGACTGGGTATTGGCGGTTGGGTTATGGTGGGAAGAGTTATACTTGGATTTATGAGCAAAGGGATTGCCATAGGTGAAGGGTTGATGAGGATGGGTAGAGTGGTGGGCACAATCGGCTTCTTTGGTAAGACTAAAGGTAGCTTAGGTCGTATGTCTCATTGGTTGTTGGTTTGAGGTTCAGGTCGAGCCATAGCAATCATGGGTTCAGATTCGAATAACATAGCAAGGACAAGGTGATAATGGGAAGGATCCAGTAAGGCTCCTATGGTTAGGTTCATGTTGGGTTGATAAGATTGCGTAGTTAGGAAGGAATGATCTTGGTATTCAAGCTCCTCTAGGGCATGAATCGTCCCTTCTGAAATTGCAATAAGTGGGTTGCACAGGGGGTTCTTGCTAACATTCCTGCTTTCCAATGGTATGTTCTCCTGAAGCTTATGAACCATGGCCTTCACTATTATGGAGGATGTTGGACTAATATTCATTACCTATAACAATGACAACAACAGTTACAAATTAGAGTTTGGTTCTTGGAGAATTCTATGCAATGCATGCCCTAGGGTGCCCCTCTTTAGGAGGGGAACTAACATGATGTATTGGCCCATTCTTGGAGATAGGGGATTTGCCCCTGTATGCAGACACCTTACCGTCAGGCAGGAACCTTCAGTCATCCACACATTCATTCATAAAAGTAAAGAAATACATTGAATTTTGGGTTTAAGGTACAAAAGAAATTGAAATACATTTTAATAGGGGGAGGGGGAACATTTTCCTTTGGACTTCCACCTATCTACTTTTACAAAGGGAAAACCTAAACTACTCTTGAGTCTTCGGGTCCGCCTTCGTTGGATTTGATGTCGAGGAGGTCGCTGAGAGACCTTGTTGATTGATTTCCCCTTGTCCTCTTAGCAACCCTATCTCCATGAGCATAGAGGGATTGCGGCCCCTCTTATGAAATGGATTGGTGTGCATGCCATGAGTCCTTAGGGTTACGTGGGAACCCTTAGGGTTTAGATAGGTTTAATGCAAGGGAAAGTGACCTTGGTGTCACTCTCAATGGGTTGATTAGAATGCAGTGACTTGAGTTACTTGGAACTTTTGTCTTGATATGGAATATGTAACGCATGAACATGGGTATGCAAAGAGTATAAGGAGAGAGAATGCAATAGCAAGGTAAACATGTATGCATGGGCAGTTAGACAGTCATTATAACAGTAAGAATACAGGCATTATAACAACAGGAATAAGCAGGTATAAATGAAAGTAAAAGCAATCGCCCTTTCCTCCGTGGTTTTGAAAACAGTGCTCGTGTCTTAAATTCGGCAGAGGTTCAGCTATGCATGGTGTCTATATGAGTATCAGGTTGAGGGTTGACTAATGTGTCCTAAAAAGGCTCGGTCCCCGGATCTTCAAACATAGGCCCACTCCCCGAGGTGGTGCCATGATCGGTTGGTGATCCGAGCGGGGGAACCATCAAGAGGCCGTAGGCGAAGAAACTGACACAGTATCTTGCCCACAACCAATTTACCATTCCCCCTTTCTAACTAGAAAGGAAATATCAGGGTAATAATGCAAGTATGCAGAATGCAAGTGCACATGCAGTGTGTATGTGATTTTTAAAAGTGGAGGAAAGGGCCCAACAACTCCCATTCATCCTGTACATCACATTCATGCAAAGCGGTTAATAAAATTTAAACAAAATGTGTACCTACAAAACAAAGATGCAAGTGTTAGTATGTGGATGACAAACATAATACAAGATAATATGAATGAATGCATGTTTTTTTTTAAAACAATTTTGAAAATTTAGTTTTGAAAATTTAAAGTGAATAAGATTGAACCAAGTTAATTGAAGACTCTACAGGGGTGAAGGGTAAAGAAACAGGACAACGGCCTAACCCTCTAAGTTTCCCCAGTGGAGTCGCTAGCTGTCTCGCCCAGATTTTTCGCACTCGAGGAATACTCACATAAGCAGGAAAAATGTTGTACTCTCTCGTTAGAATTCACCCTCCTAGAAGAATGAGTGCGACTAGGTTTGAATTGAAAATTGGTTTGAATAAAAGGCTTTTGAAAAAGATTTGGAGTCGCCACCTAACTTGATTAAGGTGAGTTAGTTCACCTAAAAACTATGCATAATCTAAAAACTACACTTAGGGTTTTTGGAAAACGATTTTTGAAAATACCACCTCAAGAGAGGGTTTTTAAGAAAAACAAGTTGTTTGGCAACCTTTTGAAAACATTTAGCCCTTTTTGAAAAATAACTCCTTTTGGTATTTGAAATCAGTGATCCTAAGTTCGGAGGTTGGTTATGTGTAGGGAAGACGCACCAAGCCATCACCCTACGCTGCCCTTTCGATACCTACATGTCAATCTACCCTAGATTCACCTATAAGAGTCTTCAACTAACCAATGTTCAATCCTATTCTCTTTGAAAAAGAAATTTTTAAAAGAAACTAACATGATGCATGGTATGCAAGTGCAAGAAAAGAGAATTGATTTGGAAAAAGATTTGAAAAGAAGCTGATTTGATTTGATTTGAAAAGAAAAAGATAGAAGTTTGAATTTGGTAAAAAGATTTTGGGAATTGAAATTGAAGGTTGAAAATAGAAATAGATCATGGAATTGGAAACTTGAAGAAAATCTTAAGATTGGAGATTGAAAAGAAGTTGTAGCAATAGAAATTGAAACATGTTGTGGAATTTGATATTTGAAAAATATTGTGGAATTTGATATTTGGAAAGTATGGAGGAATTTGAAATTTGAAAGAAGTTGTGACCGCACCTATGAAGGTTGCCTACGTATCCTTTTGGAGGAATCAGGTCAGTCGTAGTTCGGACAAGAGTCCGATTGAAAATAGAAGGGTTGATTGGAAGAAAGAGATTGAATTGGAAATTAGATTGGATTTGAAATTAGAAGAGGAGATTGGAATTTGAAATTTTTGAAAAGATTGGACTTTGATTTGAAAAGATAGAACTTGGAAGAAAGATTTAGACTTGTTTTAGAAAGACGAAGGTTTAGGAAACCTAGACTTAGGAACTTAGAAAAGAAGGATTGGACTTGAATGTTAGACTTGGAAGATTTAGGAAAGGATTGGATTTAGGAAGATTCGAATTAGGAAAGGTCCGATTTAGGAAAGTTTCGAATTAGGAAAGTTTCATTTTTGAAAAGTTTTCATTTTTGGAAAGTTTTCATTTTAGGAAAGTTTTGAATTAAAAAAGTTTCATTTTAAGAAAGGTTTTGAAAGAGGAAAGGTTTTGAAAATAAGGAAGTTTTGAAAATAAGGGAGTTTTGAGTTTAGAAAGCTTTAGATTTGGAAAGATTTGAAGTTTTAGGAAAGTTTGGAAGTTTAGAAAGATTTAACTTAAGAAAGTTTTGAATTTAGAAAACTTTGAATTTAGAAAGATTTGAAATTTAGAAAGTTTAGGATTTAGAAAGTTTTAGAGTTTTAGAAGATGTTGAGATTAGGAAATGTTTGAGTTTAGGAAAGGTTTGAAAACTTAGATTTGGAAAGTTAAGATTTGAAAAAGGGTAGAATTAGGAAAGATGTGGAAGTTTAATGTTTAAGGAAAGATTTGAAATTTTAGAAAACTTATGGTTTAAGAAATTAGGAAAGATTTAGATTTTGAGTTTTAAAACTTAGAAAAGATTTTTATGTTCAAGTTTTGGAAACTTAGGATTTAGGAAAGTAGAAGTTTAGGAAGGATTTGAATTAGGAAATGTCAAATTAGGAAGGGATTGGATTTTGTTTCTAAGAAGAAGTGTTTAATCTTGTTTCCAAAAACGAAGGATTGAATCTAGTTTCCTAAACGGGAAGATTGGATTTGGTTTCCTAAAGGAAAGATAGGATTTGGCAAGGATTTGGAAAGGGAGGTTTTAGAAACCCTAGATTTGGAAGACTATAGTTTTGATGTAGAAAATAGGTTTTGGAAATTTGTATGGTTTTGATGTAGAAAACAAGAGGTTTTGGAAACCTAGGTTTTAAGGTAAGTTTGAAAATCATGTTTTCGGAAAGAAAATTAGGGTTTCTTAATTATGGGTTCTAAGGCTTGACTTGGGCTCTAAGAAAAAGGGTTTTTGGAAAATGTGTTTTTTTGGAAACAAGTTTTTGGAAGGAAATCCTAGAGAGGAGTTTCTAGAGGAAAGATTTTGGAAAGAGTTTTTAGGAAAGTGATTTTTGGTAGAAGATTGTTGGGGAGAGTTTTTGGAAAGATTTTTAGAGAGCGTTTTTAGAATGTGGATTTTGAAAAGAGCGTTTTGGAAAATGGATTTTTGGAGGGAGTTTTTAAAAACAAATTTGGAAAGGAGAGTTTTAGGAAAGTGTGTTGAAAAAGAGATTTTTAGGAAGAGATTTGAAAAGAGAGTTTTTTGAAAAGTATAAAAACGTCTCACTTTCCTAAAGCGATTCTAGCCATAAGAGGGCTAGAACCACTTTAAGAAAGTGGTTTTGAAAACAACAAGGGTTAAAAATATGGACCATGTTGGTCACTTTGAATGTAACACTTTCCTAAAGCAATCCTAGCCATGGCAAAGCTAGAATCACCCTAGGATTGTGATTTTGAAAATAAGTTTTGAAAAAGGAGATTTTGATGCAATTTTGAAAACTAGTTTGAAAACAATTTTCAAAACGAGTTTGAAAATGAATTTTGGAAGATGCAAGATCATGATATGCACAATGCAAATTTGGGGCCGTGAATATACAAGGTTAAGGCTTCACCACATAATCAAGGGGGCCGAACCCACGTGGTCTCCAAGCCTAAAGGAAAGCCCCCGACACGGTGACCCTCCGATAGTCTAATCCTACACATGAACCGGGAGTCCCCTTGTTTCAAGCATGCAAAGAAAGGGGGGGAAAGAGATGGGGGATTAAAATAGAGAAAACCCAAGTGGGTTAAGAGAGAGAAGAGAGAGGGGGAGTGCGGAAATTTAAAGAGAAAGTCTACTATATGTCTTGTTTATTTTGCGCGCCTTGCTTGTCTTCAATCTTCGTCTTCAATCCTCAAGAGTTTTCTTCAATCTCCAAACTTCAGATTGTAGCTCTTCAAGTCTTCAAAGGAGGGTTGGAGGCTAGTGTATAAGTGTATGGGGGTGTGTATGAGTGTACAGAAGACTAGGGTGTGTGTATGGTGGCTAGGGTTTGGAAAACCTAAGAAAGCTAGGGTTTAGGAAGTGTACGAGCTCTGTATATCGAAATATATGATTTTTAGACTGAGTTTTCGAACCCCTTTCACGTTGGAAGGGGCTCTGTATTTATAGAGGTTGGACAACATTGGCGCCTGTTGCAGTGGCACCAGGCCAAACTTTACACTAGCGCCACTAGGAGTGGCGCCAGGCCATTGTTTGGCTTGGCGCCACTACTAGTGGCACCACTACTAGTGGCGCCAGCCAATTAGGAAATGTTTAAGGTCGGCAAGCAACGTATCTTTGACTAGATTTGGGCGCCTATACTAGTGACTACCATGCAATTTTTAACCTGGCTTCACTAGGAGTGACTCTGGAAAGTCTGGGAAGGAGTTTGGAAGACCGGGAATGACCCGAAAGGCCGGAAAAGAGCAGGAACACTTGAAATAGTGTCCCAGAGGTATTTGACTTGAAAAGTGAGGATAGAACGTGTCGGAAGGGTTGACCGGGCCTTTAGGGGCAAAACGGTCAATCGGATCAGGGAGCTGCCGGGACGAACTCGGACTATCCTAGAAGAAGACTTGAGACTTGGGAACATTATTCAGAATCTTCCCAAGGGTTTCCGGTTTGATTCCCAGAGCCGGCGTGGTTGAAAAAGGTGACCGGCCCACCAGGGGCAAAATGGTCATTTTGCACCGGGTTGGCCGGAACTGACTCGGAATGATCCAGAAAGATAAAGGGAGGTTGAGAACACTATAAAAAGCATTCTTAGGAAGTTACCGGTTTGATACCTAGAGCCGGTGTGTTTCGAAAAGGTGACCGACTCACTAGGGGCAAAATGGTCATTTTATACCGGGTTTGCCGGAACTGACTCGGAATGATCCGGAAAGGTAGAGGAATGTCGGGAATACTATAAGAAATATTCTCGGAAGGTCACCGGTTTGATACCCAGAGCCGATGTGGTTCCCCGGGCGTTTGGATGCCTAGAGGCAGAATGGTCATCGTGACCAGAAAGTCTCGGAAAAGGCTCAAGGGGCAGTTTGGTCATTTTTCATCGAAGTGGGCTAGAGGCACTGTTGTTGACCTAGGTTTTGAGTGTTTCCGCCACTCTGACGGCGGTCGTCGTGACACAGGGGTTTGTTGGCAATTCCCTAAATCGACCTGTTTACGAGTATTTCAACTACTCAGACGGTTGTGATATTTGTGAGTATTTTCGCTACTCAGACCGTCTCGAGGAATAAACTATCTCGAGAGAGGGATTGGAGACTTATCGTCCTCGAAAAGACCTACCTGAATTGAAACCGTCTCGTGGAATAAACTGTCTCGAGAGAGGGGTTGGAAAGGGGTCTTATCATCTCCGAAAAGATATGCCTAAATTGGAACCGTGTCGAGGAATAAACTGTCTCGAGAGAGGGATTGGAAAGGGGTCTTATCGTCTTCGAAAAGACGTGCCTGAATTCAAACCGTCTCGAGGAATAAACTGTCTCGAGAGAGGGATTGGAAAGGGGACTTACCGTCTTCGAAAAGACGTGCCTGATTTAGGACCATCTCGAGGAATAAATTGTCCCGAGAGAGGGATTGGAAAGGGGTCTTATCGTCTTTGAAAAGACGTGCCTGAATTGAAACCGTATCAACGAATAAACTGTCTCGAGAGAGGGATTGGAAAGGGGACTTACCATCTTCGAAAAGACATGCCTGATTTAGGACCGTCTCAAGGAATAAATTGTCTCGAGAGAGGGGTTGGAGTTGGAGTTGGAAAGAACAATGCCCTTAAGGGCATTTTGCTCATTTTGCTTCTATTTGGGCTTGGCAGGCCCGCGAAGCAATGGACAGACAGGATTTGGACTTATAGAGTTGGTTTCGGTTGGAATACGTCCATATTGACTTGAGTACAAGTCTGGGCAGAGTGTAGACTGCTGAGCGGTCAAAAATGGGGTGCTTACAACGGTCCAGCATGTTTTCCGAAGAAAATCTCTTCGGGATGGTAAGTCCCTTTAAACCTGTCGACCGGGACGAGACCCCAAGTCCCCTAGATGGTAGAACGGTCCACCTTTGGCGCCTGTAAGCCCTCAAATGCAGAAATGTCCGTTTAGACATGCCTTTTGAGATAGTTAATTCTCAGGCGCTAAGTCACTTTAGCAGCTTCCCGAGATCAGACAGTTTCGGGAATGATCGCGAACCGTCAGAGTAGCGAAAATACTCGCAAATATCACAACTGTCAGAGTAGCGGAAATACTTGTAAACAGGTTGATATATTGAATTGCCAACAAACCCCTATATCATGAGACCGCTGTCAGAGTGGCGAAAACATTCAAAACCCAGGTCAACACTGGTGTTTGCTTGCCCACTCTGGTGAAAAATGACCAAATTGACCCTAGGGCCATTTTTTGGCACGTTTCTCGAGAGCACACTAAGCCCTCAGAACGACAAGTCTACCTTTCCAGATTTTCTTAAAAGCAATTTGGCATGATTAGATGCCCTCCAGTCCAGTTTGGGTCAATTTCGAGACTTTTCGGTCAAGATGACCATTTTGCCCCTAGGCATCCGAACGCCCCGGGAACCACACTGGCTTTGGGTATCAAACCAGTAACATCCCGAGAATGCTTCCTATAGTATTCTCAATATTTCTTTATCTTTTCAGAACATTCCGAGTCAGTTTCGGCAAACCCAGTGCGAAATGACCATTTTGCCCCTAGTGGGCCGGTCACCTTTTCCAACCACACCGGCTCTGGGTATCAAACCGGCAACCTTTGGGAACATTCTGAATAACGTTTCCAAATCTTGAATCTTCTTCCAAGACGTTCCGAGTCCAACTCGGCAGCTTTCTGGCCTGGTTGACGGTTTTGCCCCTAATGGCCTGGTCAACCCCTTCGACACATCCTATCCTCATTTCTCAAGTCAAATACCTCTGTGGCACTATTCTAAGTGTTCTTACCCTTTTTCGGCCTTCCAGGCCAATCCCGGTACCTTAAATCCTTCCCGGACTTTTCGGAGTCACTTCTAGTGAAGCCAAGCTAAACATTCCATGGTAGTCACTAGTACAGGCACCCAAATCTTCCCAAGATATATTGCTTGCCGACCTTAAAACTTTCCTAATTGGCTGGCACCATTAGCAGTGGCGCCAAGCCAAGAAATGGCGTGGCGCCACTAGGAGAGGAAATTTGGCCTGGCGCCATTACAACAGGCGCCAGGTCTATCCCATCTCTATAAATACAGAACCTCTTCTAGTGTGAAAGAGGTCTACAGACTCAGTCTAAAAACCCTAATATTCGATATACAGAGCTCGTACCCTCCCTAAACCCTAGCTTCTCTAGGTTTTCCAAACCCTAGCCACCATACACAAACCCTAGCCTTCTATACACTCATACACACCCCTATACACTTATACACTAGCCTCCAACCCTCCATTGAAGACTTGGATTGCTGCAACTCGAAGTTCTCAAAGACCAAGGCAAAGCTCTCAAAGACTAAAGCGAAGACCAAAGAAAAAGCAAGAAAGCAAGGCGCATAAGGCAAAGTGAAATAAACAAGACATACGGTAGGTTTTCTCTTTAAGTTTCTGTACGTCCCCCTCTCTCTTCTCTTTCCTAACCCACTTGGATTTGCTTCTATTTTAACCCCCCCCCCCCCCCCCCCCCCCCCCCCCCCCCCCCCCCCCCCCCATCTTCTTCCCTCTCATTTCTTTGCATGCTTGAAACAAGGGGATTCCCGGTCCATGTGTAGGATTAGACTATTGGAGGGTCACCGTGTCGGGGGCTTTCTTTTAGTCTAACCGGAGACCACGTGAGTTCGGCCTCCTTGATTATATGGTGAAGCCTTAACCTTGTATGTTCATGACCCCAATTTGTATTGTGCATATCATTATCTTGCATTCTTCCAAAAATCGTTTTCAAACTCGTTTTCAAAGCTTGTATTAAATTTGTTTTCAAAATTGCATCAAAATCTTCTTTTTCAAAAACTTGTTTTCAAAATCACAATCCTAGGATGATTTTAGCCTTTCCATGGCTAGGATTGCTTTAGAAAAGTGTTACATTTAAGTGACCGATATGGTCTATATTTTCAACTCCTTGTTGTTTTCAAAACCACTTTCTTAAAGTGGTTCTAACCTTCTTATTGTTAGAATCGCTTTAGGAAAGTGAGGCATTTTTATACTTTCCAAAAGACTCTCTTTTCAAAAGTCTCTCTTTCTAAAAATCTCTTCTCCAACATGCTTTCCAAAAACTCTTCTTTCCAAAATTATTTTCTAAAAACTCCCTCCAAAGATCTATTTTTCAAAAACTCACTTTTCAACTCTTTCCTAAAATGCTCTCTTCAAAATCCACTTTCTAAAAACATTCCCTTGGTTTCCTTCATAGAAAACACTCCCTAAATCTCTTTCCAAAAAACTCTTTCTAACAACCTCCTTCCAAAATCTTGTTTCCAAAACTCTCTCAAAAGTTTTACTTTCCAAAAACTCCCTTCCTAAAATTCTTTTCAAAACACACTTTCTAAAAACTCTTTCTCTAGATCTCCTTCTAAAAATCTTTCTCCCTAAAACTTGTAAGCACCCCATTTTTAACCGCTCGGCAGTCTATAATCCGTCCAGACTTGTAGTCAAATCAATATGGACGTATTCCAATCGAAATCAATTCTCTAAGTCTAATCCCTTCTATCCATCACTTCGCAGGCCCACCAGGCCCAAATAGAGGCAAAATGACCAAAATGCCCTTAGGGGCATTATCCTTTCAAATTTCCAAATCAGGCATGTCTTTCCGGAGACGGTAAGTCCCCTTTCCAATTTCATCAGGCACGTCTTTCCGAAGATGGTAAGTCCCCTTTCTAATTCCAAATCAGGTACGTATTTTCGAAGACGGTAAGTCCCCTTTTCAAATTCTAAATCAGGCACGTCTTTCCGAAGACGGTAAGTCCCCTTTCCAAATTTCAAATCTAAATTAGGCACGTCTTTTTGAATACGGTAAGTCCTCTTTCCAAATTCCAAATCAGGCACGTCTTTCCGAAGACGGTAAGTCCCCTTTTCAAATTCTAAATTAGACGCGTCTTTCTGAAGACTGTAAGTTCCCTTTCCAATTCCAATCCAGGCATATCTTTCTGTAGACGGTATGTCCCCTTTTCAATTCCAATTCCAATCCCTCTCTAATGACCATTTTACCCCTGGTGGGCCGGTCACCTTTTCCAACCGCACTGGCTCTGAGTATCAAACTGGCAACCTTTGGGAGCATTCTGAATAATGTTTCCAAATCTCAAATCTTCTTCCAAGACGTTATGAGTCCCTCTCGGCAGCTTTTTGGCCCAGTTGACCGTTTTGCCCCTAATGGCCCGGTCAACCCCTCTGACACATCCTATCCTTATTTCGCAAGTCAAATACCTCTGGGACACTTTTCTAAGTGTTCCTGTCCTTTTCCTACCTTTCGGGCCAATCCCGGTCCCTTAAATCCTTCCCAAACTTTCCAGAGTCACTTCTAGTGAAGCCAGGCTAAAAATTGCATGGTAGTCACTGGTACAGGCGCTCAAATCTTACCAAGACACGTTGCCAAGCCAAAAAATGGCCTGGTGCCACTCCTAGTGTTGCCAAAAGCTAATTTGGCCCGGTGCCACCGCAACAGGCGCCAGGTTTATCTCATGTCTATAAATACAGAGCCTCCTCCAACGTGAGAGAGATCTATAAACTCAATCTGAAAACCCTAAATTTTGATATACAGAACTCGAACTCTCCCCAAACCCTAGCTTCTCTAGGTTTTTCAAACCCTATCCACCATACACTAAACCCTAGCCTCCTATACACTCACATACACCCCTATACACTTATACACTAGCCTCCAATCCTCTATTGAAGACTTGGATTGCTACAACTTGAAGCTCTCGAAGACCAAGACAAAGCCTTCGAAGACTGAAGCGAAGACCGAAGAAAAAGCAAGAAGTGCAAGGCGCGCAAAGCCAAGCAAAATAAACAAAACATACGGTAGCTTTTCTCTTTAAGTTTCTGTACTTCCCTCTCTCTCTTCTCTCTCCTAACCCACTTGGGTTTTCTCTATTTTAATCCCCCATCTTCTTCCCCCCTTTCTTTACATGTTTGAAACAAGGGGATTCCCGGTCCATGTGTAGGATTAGAGTATTGGAGGGTCACCGTGTCGGGGGCTTTCTTTTAATCTAATAGGAGACCACGTGAGTTCGGCCCCCTTGATTATGTGGTGAAGCTATAACCTTGTATGTTCATGACCCCAATTTGCATTGTGCATATCATTATCTTGCATTCTTCCAAAAATCGTTTTCAAACTCGTTTTCAAAGCTTGCATTAAACTTGTTTTCAAAATTGCATCAAAATCTCCTTTTTCAAAACTTGTTTTCAAAATCACAATCCTCGGGTGATTCTAGTCTTTCCATGGCTAGGGTTGCTTTAGGAAAGTGTTACATTTAAAGTGACTTTCATGGTTCATATTTTCAAATCTTGTTATTTTGAAAACCACTATCCTAAAGTGGTTCTAGCCCTCTTATGGTTAGAATCGCTTTAGGAAAGTGAGATATTTTATATACATTCCAAAATCTCTTCCAAAAATCTCCTAAAAATCTCTTTTTTAACATGCTTTCCTAAAACTCTTCTTTCTAAAGTTGTTTTTAAAAACTCCCTCCAAAAATCTATTTTTCAAAAACTCTCTTTTCAACTCCTTTCCAAAACACTCTCCTCAAAATGCCTTTCCTAAAAACACTCCCTAAATTTCTTTCCTAAAAACTCTTTCTAACAATCTCCTTCCAAGATTTTGTTTCAAAAACTCTCTCAAAGTTTTACTTTCCAAAAACTTCCTTCCTAAAATTCTTTTCAAAATACGTTTTCTAAAAACCCCTGTTTAGAATCTTCCTCCAAAATCTTCGTTTCCAAAATTGCACTTTCTAAAAAACTCAAACTTTTTCCTTAGAGCCCAAGTCAATCCCTAAAGCTAACAATTAGGTAGCCCTAATTTTCTTTCCAAAAACATGGTTTTCAAACTTGCCTTAAAACCTAGTTTTTCAAAACCTCCTATTTTCTACACCAAAATCATAAGTTTCCAAAAAAATCTATTTTTTATGCCAAAACTATAGTTTTCCAAATCTAGGGTTTCTAAAACCTCCCTTTCCAAATCCTTGTCAAATCCAATCTTCCCTTTAGGAAACCAAATCCAATCTCCCCTCTAGGAAACTAGATCATCTCCTTCGTTTTTAGAAACAATATCAAGCCCTCTCTGTTAGAAACAAAATCTAATCCTTGTTTTAGGAAATAGGAATCTCAATCTTTCTAAATCCAAATCTTTCCTAATTCAAATTCTTCCTAATCTTTTACATTCCTAAATCTTAAGTTTCCAAAACTGGAACATAATTATCTTTCATAAATTTTAAAGCTCAAAATCCACATCTTTCCTAATTTCATCCCTTTCCAAATCTTAACTTTCCAAACCTAAGTTTTCAAATCTTTCTAAAACTCCAACCTTTCCTAATCTCAAGATTTTCTAAAACTCAAACTCTAAAACTTTCTAAATTTCAAATCTTTCCAAATCCAAAACTTCCTAAATTCGAAACTTTTTTAAGTTAAGACTTTCTAAATCCCAAACCTTCTAAATTTTAAACCTTTCTATATTTTAAACTTTCTTAATTCAAATTTTTCTTAAATCTTAAACTTTCTTAATTCAAAACTTTCCTAAGTTGAAACTTTCCTAAATTTGAACACTTTCCAGAATTGAAACTTTCCTAAAACGAAACTTTCCTAATTTGAACCTTTCTTAAATCCAATCTTTCTTAAACTCTCGGGTCTTTCCTAAGTTTCATCTTTCTTAAGTCTAGGTTTCCTAAACCTCAATCTTTCCAAATCTAAGTCCAATCTTTCCAAATTCCAAATTCCAAATTCCAATCTTCTATTTCAAATTCCAATTCAATCTCTTTTTTGAATCCAACCTTCTATTTTCTTTCAGACTCCTCTCCGAACTACGACTGACCTGATTCCTCCAAAAGGATACGTAGGCAACCCTCAAGGGTGTGATCACAACATTTTTCAAGTTTCTACTTCCACAAAATCTTTTCAAATCTCCAATCTATTTTCAAACTTCCAATTCCAAATTTCTATTTCCAATTTCTAAAACTTTCTAATTTCAAATCTATCCTTTCAAATCTCTCTTCTAAAATCAAATCAAATTCTTCTTTTCAAATCTTTTTCCAAATCTATTTTTCAACTCTCTTATCTTGCATATCATGCATCATGTCTTTTCAGCATTCCTTTTCAAAGTGGATAGGATTGAATATTAATTAGTTGAAGACTCTTATAGATGAATCCATGATAAATAGACATGTAGGTACTGCAAGGGCGGGGTAGGGTGATGGCTTAGTGCGTCTTCCCTACACGTAACCAACCTCCGAACCTAGGATCACTGATTTCAAAGACCAAAAACGGAGTTATTTTTCAAAAAGGGCTTAAATGTTTTCCAAAGGTTGCCAAATAACCTGTTTTCTTAAAAACCCTCTCTTGAGGAGGTATTTTCAAAATCGTTTTAAAAAACCCTAAGTGTAGTATTCGGATTATGCTTAGTTTTTAGGTAACCTAGCACGCCTTAATCGAGTTAGGTAGCAACTCTAAACTTTTTTCGAAAGCCCTTTATTCAAATCTATTTTCAATTCAAACCTAGTCGTACTCATTCTTCTAGGAGGGTGAGTTCTAACGAGAGAGTGCAGTGTTTTTCCTGCTTGTGTGTGTATTCCTCGAGTGCGAAAAATCTAGGCGAGACAGTTGGTGACTCCACTGGGGACACTTAGAGGGTTAGGCCGTAGCCATGTCTTTTTACCCTGCACCCATGTAGAGTCTTCAATTCACTTGTTCAATCCTATTCCCTTTAAATTTGCAAAACCAAATTTTCAAAATTATTTTCAAACAAAAAAAAAAAACATACATTTATTCATATTATCTTGTGTTAAGTTTGCCATCTACATACTAACTCTTACATCTTTGTTTTGTAAGTACAAATTTTATTTAAATTTTATTAATTGCCATGCACGAATGTGATGAGCAAGATGAATGAGAGTTGTTGGGTTCTTTCCTCCGCTTTTAAAAATCACACACACATTGCATGTGCACCTGCACTCTGTATACTTGCATTTTATCCTGATATGTCATTTCTAGTTAGAAAGGGGGAACGGTATATTGGTTGTGGGCAAGATGCTGTGTCAGTATCTTTGCCTACAACCTCTTTATGGTTCCCCCGCTCAGATCACCAACCGATCATGGCACCACCTCGGGGAGTGGGCCTAAGTTTGAAGATCCGGGGACTGAGGCTTTTTAGGACGCATTAGTCAACCCTCAACCTCATACTCATATAGACACCATGCATAGCCGAACCTCTGCCGGATTTAAGACACGCACACCGTTTTCCAAAATCATGGAGGAAAGGGCGACTGCTCTTACTCTCATTTATACCTATCTATTCCTGTTGTTATAATGAATGTATCCTTACTATTATAATGACTGTCTAACTGCTCATGCATGCATGTTTGCCTTGCTATTGCATTCTCTCTCCCTATACTCTTTGCATATTCATTTTCATGCATTCCATATTCCATATCAAGACAAGAGTTCCAAGTAACTTAAGTCACTGCATCCTCATGCATATGATCAACCCATCGAGAGTGACACCTAGTTCACTCTCCTTTGCATTAGACCTACCTAAGGACTCATTGCATGCATCTCAATTCATTCCATAAGAGGGGCCCCAATCCCTCTGTGCTCATGGAGATAGGATTGTCAAGAAGACAAGGGGCAATCAATCAATAAGGTCTCTCAGCGACCTCCTCGACATCAAATCCAACGAAGGCGAATTCGAATACTCAAGAGTAGTTTAGGTTTTTCCTTTGTAAAACTAGATAGGTGGAAGTCCCAAGGAAAATGTTCCCTTCCCCCTGTTGAAATGTATTTCAATTCTTTTGCATTTTAAACCTAAAGTTCAATGTACTTCTTTATTTTTTCTGCGAATAAATGGATAGATGATTGTATGGATGGATGAAGGTTCCCACTCAATAGTAAGGTACCTGCGTATAGGGGCAAACCCCCTATCTCCAAAAGTGAGCCAATACATCATGTTTAGTCTCCCTCTCACGCAGGGGCACCTCTAGGACATGCATTGCATAAAAATTTTCAAATCAAGCCTGTTTTTGTCTTCTATCCTCCCCCCTCCTCATCTCCAAGTACCTAGAGAACCGAAGACAGAAGTAAGACAAGAAGGGGGTTTTTCTAAACCATTCATTTATTGTTATTATATTGCTCATATGTTTACTTTTATTATACTCATGCACCCATATCCATTCAAAGACAAGAGTTCCAAGAAACTCAAGTTATTTCATTCTCATGCATCTAATCAACCATAGAGAGAAAGGAGCAATCCATTCTCATGTTAATCAAACCTACTAAAGCTCCTAAGGGTTCTTAAACCCTAAGGATTCATGGCATGCATAGAACTATGTCTCAAGAGGGGCCCAAATCCCTCTCTGTCTGTGGAGGCAAGATTGCCCAAATAGGGAATCATCAACCGGCCCACGCCAAAGAGGTATTATATTACATAATAGGGGCAAAACCCCACCTCCAAAATAGACTTGTCATCACTCCTAGAATCCCTCAAAGAAGGGACCTCCATAGGACATACATCGCATAGAACTTCTAACTCCACGTGCTGTCTACATTTCGTTTTCCTTTTTCAGGTCAAAGAGCACAACCGAACTCGTGAAAACCCCTCTAGCATTATGCCCAATTCAAACTCACAGAAGGATAAACCTAGTTGTTAGAAAACGCCAAACCTACATCAGGGAGCAAGAAGAACTAATCATCCATCAACATGACATTACCTCCACACTATGCCGTGACAACCACTGTCCATATAAAAGGAGGCTTTACTATTTGCAAAGTCCTATCAGACCCATGCATCGCTGTAAGAGAATCTCATAACTCCCAAAGGCATGCTAAACACCACAAAAGATCTGTCGATTCTCCCTTCGTCGTTTGGTGATACACCCGAGGAATGAAATACCAAAGTAGTCGGCACAATTTAAAAACCTGTTAACAGTTCTTACTAAGTGATCCACAAGAAAAGGGAGATTTCCATAAAATTCGTCTATTTTCTTTTCGTCTTTATATTTCTCGCATATCTTCTTTAAATAAACATTGCATGCCATGTAATCATGTTTTTAAATGAAAATAAGTAGTTCCCAGTTTATCCCCTTTGTTTCATGCTCTTGTGGACGATTGTCACATTTAGGGATTCTTCCCCATTCAGTAATGACTTGACTCGAAGGGTATGATAGCATGGGCAACCCATTTAAAAGGGGTTAAAACCTTTGAGAGACTGAGAGAGAGAGTGAGAGATAGGAGGAAGACAATCTCAACAAAGAGGTGTGAATTCTATTGAAGAGGCGACACTTGCATGATATCCTGGCTAGGCTATGGGCATCCGAGTCTCCAAAATGATAAGAAGCCATTATTCTATTTATCCCAAATAAACACTATCCTTTGCTCAGCCCACTAGAGCTGTTAGTGATCTCTTTTCGGATATCCCCAAACCTATAATCATCCCCCAAATTGGGGTAAGCACATAATAGTTGATTTGATAGAACATGTAGGGGTTCACTGACAGAAACACATCATCCCTAGGAATATTGTCTAAATTTTATACTAAGACTTTATGGTCTAAGTAATTCAATTTGAAATGATTAGAGGCTCTCAACTCTGCTACATACACAAAAACATCCCCTTTTGCTTAACCCACTAGTGCCTCGCAGAAAGCAGAAGATTTTTTGTTAACCCCGATTCGAAACCATCCCCCCACACTGGGGTAGATAGGCAGCAGAAGATCTGGCAGAGAACATCATAGACCATCAAGCTGAGGTAACGTGAAGGCTCTATGGATCAAGCAATCTTGTTCAAAATGAAGAGAGGCTCTCATTTCATTTCCCATACAGTTAAAAGCAACCCTTGTCAAACCTATTGAGCCAATTACCTTTTTCTCTGGAACGAAACCCCAACCTAGGGATCACCGCCTACAATGGGTTAAATTGAGTTGTTAAGGAAAAGGTCAAAGAAAAAAAGAGTTGTAGAATTGTTCGCTTCATAAAAATAAATAAAAGAGATGAAAAGAAAAAACAAATGAAAAGAGTTGCCAAGGGCAAGAGGCCAAAGGAAAAAAAAATGTTTGTGCTATCTTGAAAAGCATATAGCAAAGCTGGAAGTCAGAAAAAAAAAGGGGGGCTAGTGTCAAACTTAAAAGGTCAAAAGTTACAAGAAAGTTCAACTCTTTTTTGTAAAAGAGGAAATTCAATGGTGATCCTAGGTAATGAAACCACCAAGTAGAAATAATAGGTTTGAGCCTTTACCCTTTCTTGTAAAAATCCAAAAACCATGGCCTAACATTACAACCCTACTAAAGTCCTCTATAATTGAAAAAAGGATTGCTTGATCTAGATGAGCCAGACGTGTTGCCGAAGCTCAAAGGGGAAATTAGGGGACCAAACCCTACTGGAAGACAAACCAAGGATGGTGCGGATCTAAACCCTACTGGAAATAACATCAAATTTGAGCCTACATATCCCGTTCATTCATAAACCCCTTAACCTAGCCTACGTTATAGTCCAAATTAAAGTCCTCTCTGATCAAAGAAAATTGCTTAGTCCAGATAAGCCTGAACAATACCAAGACAACTAGGGTGAGATAGGAGAACTCGAAGGGAATGCAAGGGGCAATCTCATGCTCCAAGGTGTGCTTAGATGGTTTTGGTTTAAACAACCCACTAAAAGAAGATTTTTGAGACTAAATATCCCTTCATTTCTTACAACCCCCTAAACTCAGCCTACATTACGGTCCTAAAAGAAGTCTTCCCAGATTGAGGACTTAGCTATTTATCGCTCTGCAAAGGGCATGCGAGTTGTCGCTCTAGCCACTGTGGCATTTTTTAAAATTTGAGAGAGAAAACCAAGTGAGATCAGAAAAACCCCAAAACAGCAGCCTTGTAGAAAGTAGGAATATGATAGCAAACCAAAAGGTCAAGATCCCTGGAGAATGGTGCAAATGCTATCACACCCCGATAAGAATGGGACAAAACTGAATGAGGCAGAATCTTGGAAAGGAAACAGAATCTTGAGAGTATCCTAGGACTTTCTTTGTAGATAGCTTATATATATGCAGTACTGATGTATCCATGGCATGTATAACCTGTACATCCATTTAGATTCCTGTGTAGTTTATATCTACTCATGCATTCAACTGCATTCCTATATGAACCTGTTCATTTGTAAGGAAGTAGGTCATGCATTAAATTCAATTCTTACATAAATCTGTGCATTTATCACAAAAAATGGGGGACATTGCATTTAATTCTATCATGTATGCGCATTATCTAAAAGTATAACATGCATTCAATTCCATTTTTGTGTGAACCTGTGCATTCATAAAAAAAGTAGGACACGCATTCAATTCAAATCTTATATAAACTTGTGCATTCATAAAAAATAGATCATGCATTTAATCCCATGTGCAATCATCATAAAAAAAAAAAAAAATGACACCCCTTAGTAGGGCATTTTTAAACTGTTTTTGTACAAAAACTAACTCTACGTCTTCCTCCATTTCTTAAATAGGAAACATGGAATGAGGTCAAATACAAAAAAGAGCTAAAGCCACCCACCCCTCAAACAGCTCCAGCATCAGCACACGCATCAGAAAGCTCAGATTTTCATGACCGATAAGAAACAGAGAATGGGGCAATGACCCACCCTTGACCTCCCCAATCAAATGACCTCCGACTCGGGATACCATGTATGCTGAAAAAGATAAGTAACAAATAGGTGTCTGATCACCCGAAGCTGAAATAGTGAAGAACATCTCCAAAAATGTGCATTGGCCCTCTAACGGAGTCTAGTAAGGTTCACAAAGGTCTCCTCCACAACTATAGGAGCATATGAGTGCCCCTCATGAATCCTGGCAAGCAGTACATGTAATCGGCAATCAACCACGTCATTCCCTTAAGGAGAAACACCCAGAATCTTAAGAAGAGCAAAGCTGGGGCCACCATATGAGAGACTGGCCAATCTTGAGAAGTATGCCAATCCCCTATCTGTCACAAACTCAAAATGAGAGAAACAAGAACTTCATTGGGACATAAGGAAACTGGGGCAGCAGATCAGAAGAAAAGGCTGTAAAATGGAGCCCAAGTTGAAAAGCGACAATCGCAGTGCAGCCATCAGGAAAAGTAGGTCCCATAATGTCAACTGAACCATCACGAAGACCTAGGAGGAAGCCATACTTATGTGAACTAGGGGCAAGCTCACATCCCCCAAAATAGAAGAAAGACAAGTCAGGCGGCCAGAAGGTAACCACTGTCGAAAATGAGCTGCACCGATAGGAGAGAAGCCGTATAAGCAAAGAATTAGCAAAAGATGCCCTGCTCATATGGAGGATATCCGTCATAACAAATCCGCAATTGACTCAAAATAGCATCAGCCATTCCCAAAGGTCAAAAGTGGAAAACCACATCATCCATCTCCAAAGCTGCCTTAACCGGAGGGAAGGGGCAGATTGGAGGCCTACTCCCCCTTCCATTCTGGCTAGAGAGTGCCCTGCTAGTTGATTTGCAACTACCCCTGGAACAACTGGAGCTGCCAACAAGAATTTGTCCGGCCCGCCTTCCCCGAGCGACGTCTCCTCTCAGAACCATCATCACCCGCATCTGCCATCCTGAAGAGGTAAGCCAAGGTAAGAGGTATTAATCTACCGTGCATGCAGTTAAAATAATAGTAAAATAAAATAAACAGCTAACACAAGGAAAACAAATAAAAAAAAGATTTCAAATGATAAGTCAAAAAACAAAATTTCTACACACTTTGATTTTCCAACTTCAAATCATATCTCAAGGGTTTTCTGTCTTTTTCCTTAAAAAAGATTTCATTTCTAAAACCTTTTCTAACTCTTTCCCTAATTTTTAAAAATTTTGACAGAGTTTTGTTTAACAATGGCCCTTACAACACCCATGGCATGAACACAAAACACAAAACGTGCACTTCACAACGTTACAATCACATAACATCAGCACTTGCGCACACTCTTCAAGTTTTCAAAATTTTCAAAACATATGTTTTATTTTTCAAATAAATCAATGGTTTTCCAAGTTGTCCTAAAATTTTGAAAAATCACCTCAAATGTTTTCTAAAATATTCCAATGTTTTTTCAAATTTCAAACTCTAAAAATTTCATCAATCTCTTAAGTTTTCTTAATTTTCTAAATATTTTTCTATTTTTCAAAAATAAAAAATTCACCAAGTTTTTAAAAAATCATGAAACCTCACACGGTTGTTAAACACATTTTTCTAAGGCACATTGTATAAAAATCTATCTAGAAAACCCAATGCCCAAGCTAGAAGAAACAAACCCCCAATTCCTGCAGAAAACCCTTTTCACAGAATCACATAAAATCACTCAAATTCAATCAAACAAGCACCAAAATGTAGAAATAACATCACCATAATGTTCAAAACATGTCAAAACATCAATTTCTACTATTCACATGGTTCAAACGAAATTCTACACATCAAAATCAACAAAAATTTGAAAACCCACTTTTTGGAGTTCTTTGGCGAAATCTTCTCTTCCGACGACGTGGTCTCCTTCCGGCAATCACCCGTGGTCTCCAAGAGATGCCCCTTCGATGTCCAAGTCGGTTTTCTGGCAATGTCTCTCGGATTCGCCAAAACCTTCCAAAAATTTTCTGGTTTTGTTCCCAAGCCTAGCGCTACAAGTAGAGGCGCCAAGCCTTTTCTGCCAAAAGCGCCACTCCTAGTGGCGCTAGTTTCCAATTATGGGCAGCTTTGCCCTTTTTCCCGTCAAAACTGGTTTCTGAAGGCCTTTTGGGCCTAATACCCATTTTTGAACTCCCGTTGTCAAAAATTCCAAAAGTCCGTCCCCCTGACTGCCTCGCGGTCAACTTGGGACTCTTAGTTTATCGTTTTCTATCTTTGACAAGCAAAGACAGAAAAAGAGGGGCAGCTATAAGCACCCCATTTTTGACTGCTCGGCAGTTTACGGTCCGTCCAGGCTTGTAGTCAAGTCAATATGGACGTATTCCAATCGAAATCAACTCTCAAAGTCTAATCCCGTCTATCCATCGCTTCGCGAGCCCACCAGGCCCAAATAGAGGCAAAATGACCAAAATGGCCTTAGGGGCATTATCCTTTCCAATTTCCAAATCAGGCACATTTTTTCGGAGATGGTAAGTCTCCTTTCCAATCCTATCGGGCACGTCTATCTGGAGACGGTAAGTCCCCTTTCTAATTCCATCATGCACGTCTTTTCGAAGACGGTAAGTTTCCTTTTCAAATTCTAAATCAGGCACATCTTTCCGAAGACAGTAAGTCCATTTTCCAAATTCCAAATCTAAATTAGGCACGTCTTTCCGAAGACGGCAGGTCCCCTTTCCAAATTTCAAATCAGGCACGTCTTTTCGAAGATGGTTAGTCCCCTTTTCAAATTTTAAATCAAGCGCATCTTTCTGAAAACAGTAAGTCCCCTTTCCAATTCCAAACCAAGCACGTCTTTCCGAAGACGGTAAGTCCCCTTTCCAATTTCAATTCCAATCCCTCTCTCGAGACAGTTGATTCCTCGAGACGGTCTAGCACATTTTTCAAAAAATATCTCTTCAGGACGGTAAGTCCCTTTAAACCTGTCGACTAGGACGAGACCCCAAGTCCCCTAGATGGTAGAACGGTCGACCTTTGGCGCCTATTAGCCCGCCAATGTAGAAATGTCCGTTTAGGCACGCCGTCCGAGAAAGTTGATTCTCTGGCGCTAAGTCCCTTTAGCAGCTTCCCGAGATCAGGTAGTCTTGGGAATGATAGCGAACCGTTAGAGTAGCGAAAATACTCGCAAACATCGCAACCGTCAGAATAGCGAAAATACTCGTAAATAGGTCGATATAGGGAATTGCCAACAAACCCCTATATCATGAGACCGCCGTCAGAGTGGCGGAAACACTTAAAACCCAGGTCAACACCGATGCCTGCTAGCCCACTCTGGTGAAAAATAACCAAATTGCCCCTAGGGCCATTTTCTGGCACATTTCTCGAGAGCACACCTAAGCCTTTAGAACAACAATTCTACCTTTCTAGATTGTCTTAAAATCAATTCGGCGTCATTAGCTGCCCTTCAGTCCATTTCGAGTCAATTCCGAGACTTTTCGGTCAAGATGACCATTTTGCCCCTACGCATCCGAACGCACCGGGAACCACACCGACTCTGGGTATCAAACCGGTAACATTCTAAGAATGCTTCTTATAGTATTCTCAACATTTCTTTATCTTTCTGGATCATTCCGAGTCAGTTCCGGCAAACCTGGTGCGAAATGACCGTTTTGCCCTTGGTAGGCCGGTCACCTTTTCCAACCACACCGGCTCTGGGTATCAAACTGTCAACCTTTGGGAACATTCTGAATAATTTTTTCAAATCTCGAATCTTCTTCCAAGACGTTCCGAGTCCATCTCAGTAGCTTTCCGGCCCGGTTGATCGTTTTGCCTCTAATGGCCCAGTCAACCCCTCCAACACATCCTATCCTCATTTCTCAAGTAAAATACCTCTGGGACACTATTCTAAGTGTTCCTATCCTTTTCCGGCCTTTCGGGCCAATCTTGGCCCCTTAAATCCTTCCCGGACTTTCCGGAGTCACTCTTAGAGAAGCTAGACTGAAAATTGCGTGGTAGTCACTAGTACAGGCGCCCAAATCTTACCAAGATACGGTGCTTGTCATCTTACAAAGTTTCCCAACTGGCTGGCACCACTAGCAGTGGCGCCAAGCCAAGAAATGGCCTGGCACCACTCCTAGTGGCGCCAAGAGCTGATTTGGCCTGGCGCCACTGCAATAGGTGCTAGGTCTATCTCATGTCTATAAAAACAGAGCCTCCTCTAGCGTGAGAGAGGTCTGCAAACTCAGTCTGAAAACCCTAAAATTCGATATACAGAGCTTGAAGCCTCCCTAAACCCTAGCTTCTCTAGGTTTTCCAAACCTTAGCCACTATACACCAAACCTTAGCCTCCTATACACTCACATACTCCCCTATACACTTATACACTAGCCTCCAACCCTCCATTGAAGACTTGGACTGCTGTAACTCAAAGACTGAAGCTCTCGAAGACCAAGACAAAGCCCTCAAAGACTGAAGCAAAGACCAAAGAAAAAGCAAGAAGAGCAAGGTGCGCAAAGCCAAGCGAAATAAACGAGACATATGGTAGCTTTTCTCTTTAAGTTTCTGCACTTCCCCCTCTCTTTTCTCTCTCCTAACCCACTTGGGTTTTCTCTATTTTAATCCCCCATCTTCTTTCCCCCTTTCTTTGCATGCTTGAAACAAGGGGATTCCGGGTCCATGTGTAGGATTAGAGTATTGGAGGATCACCGTGTCGGGGGCTTTCTTTTAGTCTAACTGGAGACCACGTGGGTTCGGCCCCCTTGATTATGTGGTGAAGTCTTAACCTTGTATGTTCACGACCCCAATTTGCATTGTGCATGTCATTATCTTACATTCTTCCAAAAATCGCTTTCAAACTCGTTTTCAAAGCTTGCATTAAACTTGTTTTTAAAATTGCGTCAAAATCTCCTTTTTCAAAACTTGTTTTCAAAATCACAATCCTAGGGTGATTTTAGTCTTTCCATAGCTAGGGTTGCTTTAGGAAAGTGTTACATTTAAAGTGACTTTCATGGTTCATATTTTCAAATCTTTTGATTTTGAAAACCACTATCCTAAAGTGGTTCTAGCCTTCCTATGGTTAGAATCGCTTTAGGAAAGTGAGATATTTTATATACATTCCAAAATCTCTTCCAAAAATCTCCTCCTAAAAATCTCATTTTCAACATGCTTTCCTAAAACTCTTCTTTCTAAAGTTGTTTTCAAAAACTCCCTCCAAAAATTTATTTTTCAAAAACTCTCTTTTCAACTCCTTTCCAAAACACTCTCTTCAAAATTCCTTTCATAAAAACACTCCCTAAATTTCTTTCCTAAAAACTCTTTCTAACAATCTCCTTCCAAGATTTTGTTTCCAAAACTCTCTCAAAGTTTTACTTTTTAAAAACTTTCTTCCTAAAATTCTTTTCAAGTTACGTTTTCTAAAAACCCTTCTTTAGAATCTTCCTCCAAAAGCTTTGTTTCCAAAAATGCACTTTCCAAAAAACTCAAACTTTTTCCTTAGAGCCCAAGTCAAGCCCTAGAGCTAACAATTAGGAAGCCCTAATTTTCTTTTCAAAAACATGGTTTTCAAACTTGCCTTAAAACCTAGTTTTCCAAAACCTCCTGTTTTCTACACCAAAATCGTAAGTTTCCAAAAAAATCTCTTTTCTATGCCAAAACTATAGTTTTCCAAATCTAGGGTTTTTAAAACCTTCCTTTCCAAACCCTTGTCAAATCCAATCTTCCCTTTAGGAAACCAAATCCAATCTCCCATTTCGGAAACTAGATCCTATCCTCCGTTTTTAGAAACAATATCAAGCCCTCTCTTTTAGAAACAAAATCTAATCCCTTGTTTTAGGAAATAGGAATCTCAATCCTTCTAAATCCAAATCTTTCCTAATTCAAATTCTTCCTAATCTTCTACTTTCCTAAATCTTAAGTTTCCAAAACTTGAACATAAAAATCTTTCCTAAATTTTAAAACTCAAAATCCACATCTTTCCTAATTCAACCATTTTCTAATTCCATCCATTTCCAAATCTTAACTTTCCAAACCTAAGTTTTCAAATCTTTCTAGAACTCCAACCTTTTCTAATCTCAAGATTTTCTAAAACTCAAACTCTAAAACTTTCGTAATTTCAAATCTTTCCAAATCCAAAGCTTCTTAAATTCAAAACTTTCTTAAGTTAAGACTTTCTAAATCCCAAACCTTCTAAATTCTAAAGCTTTCTATATTTTAAACTTTCCCAATTCAAATTTTTCTTAAATCTTAAACTTTCTTAATTCAAAACTTTCCTAAGTTGAAACTTTCCTAAATTCGAACACTTTCCTAAATTGAAACTTTCCTAAAACGAAACTTTTCTAAAATGAAACTTTCCTAATTCGAACCTTTCCTAAATCCAATCTTTCTTAAACTCTCGAGTCTTTTCTAAGTTTCATCTTTCTTAAGTCTAGGTTTCCTAAACCTCAATCTTTCTAAATCTAAGTCCAATCTTTCTAAATTCTAAATTCCAAATTCCAATCTTCTATTCTAAATTCCAATTCAATCTCTTTTTCGAATCCAACCTTCTATTTTCTATCTGACTCTTGTCCGAACTATGACTGACATGATTCTTCTAAAAGGATACGTAGGCAACCCTCAAGGGTGCGGTCACAATATTTTTCAAGTTTCTATTTCCACAAAATCTTTTCAAATCTCCAATCTATTTTCAAACTTCCAATTCCAAATTTCTATTTCCAATTTCTAAAACTTTCCAATTTCAAATCTATCCTTTCAAATCTCTCTTCTAAAATCAAATCAAATTCTTTTTTTCAAATCTTTTTCTAAATCTATTTTTCAACTCTCTTATCTTGCACTTGCATATCATGCATCATGTCTTTTAAACATTCTTTTTCAAAGTGGATAGGGTTGAACATTAGTTAGTTGAAGACTCTCATCGATGAATCTAGGGTAAATAGATATGTAGGTACTGCAAGGACGGGGTAGGGTGATGGCTTAGTACGTCTTCCTTACACGTAACCAACCTCCGAACCTAGGATCACTAATTTCAAAGACCAAAAACGGAGTTATTTTTCAAAAAGGGCTTAAATGTTTTCCAAAGGTTGCCAAACAACCTGTTTTCTTAAAAACCCTCTCTTGAGGAGGTATTTTCAAAATCGTTTTCAAACACCCTAAGTGTAGTCTTCGGATTATGCTTAGTTTTTAGGTGACCTAGCTCAACTTAATCAAGTTAGGTGGCGACTCCAAGCTGTTTTCAAAAGCCCTTTATTCAAATCTATTTTCAATTCAAACCTAGTCACACTCATTCTTCTAGGAGGGTGAGTTCTAACAAGAGAGTGTATTGTTTTTTCCGCTTGTGTGTGTATTCCTCGAGTGCGAAAAATCTGGGCGCGACGGCTAGCAACAAAACTCACTTTCCAAAAATCCCTTTTCTCAGAGTCCAAGTTAAGCCCTAGAACCCACAATTAGGAAACCCTAATTTTTTTTTTTAAAAAACGTTAATTTCAACCTTGCCCCTAACCTAGGTTTCCAAAACCCTCATTTCTACGTCAAAATCATAAGTTTCCAAAAATCCTATTTTTCTACGTCAAACCTATAGTCTTCCAAATTTAGGGTTTCTAAAATTTTCCTTTCCAAATCCTTGCCCAAATTAAATCTTCCCTTTAAGAAGCCAAATCCAATCTTCCCGTTTAGGAAACTAGATCCAATCCTCCGTTTTTGGAAACAAAATCAAAACACTTCTTCGTAGAAACAAAATCTAAATCTTTCCTAATTCAACTCCTTCCTAATATTCTACTTTCCTAAATCTTAAGTTTCCAAAAATTAAACATAAAAATCTTTCCTAAATTTTAAAACTCAAAATCCAAATCTTTCCTAATTCTACCCCTTTTCAAATCTTAACTTTCCAAATCTAAGTTTTCAAATCTTTTTTAAACTCAAACCTTTCCTAATCTCAAGATTTTCTAAAACTCAAACTCTAAAACTTTTTAACTCTTAAACTTTCTAAATTTCAAATCTTTCTAAATCCAAAGCATTCTAAATTCGAAACTTTCTTAAGTTAAATCTTTCTAAACTTCCAAACTTTCTGATTTTGAAAACTTCCTTATTTCAAAACATTTCAAATTTAAACTTTCCTATTTCGAAAACTTTCTAAATTCGAAACTTTCTTAAGTCAAAACTTTCCTAAATCGAAATTTTTCTAAAGTGAAACCTTTCCTTTTTTGAAGTCTTTCCTATTTCAAAACCTTTCTTAAAATGAAACTTTCTTAATTCAAAACTTTCCTAAGTTGAAATTTTTCTATTTGAAACTTTCTTAAAATGACACTTTCCTAATTCGAACCCTTCCTAAATCCAAGCTTCCCTAATCTTCCAAGTCCAATATTCGAGTCAATTTTTTCAAAAATCTTTTCAATTCAAGTTCAATATTTCTTTTCTAAGTTCCTAAGTCTAGGTTTCCTAAAACCAAGTCATTCAAAACTAATCTTTTCAAGTCTTCCAATAAAAGTCCAAATTTCATATTCTTCCAATTCCAATTCGAATTCTAACTCCAACTCCTTTCTAAATCAACTCTTCTATTTTCAATTGGACTCTTGTCTGAACTACGACTGACCTGATTCCTCCAAAAGGATATATAGGCAACCCTCATGGGTGCGGTCACAACATTTTTCAAACTTCTATTTCCACAACCTTTTTCGAGTCTCCAATCTATTTTCAAACTTCCAATTCCAAATTTCTATTTCTAAATCTCTATTTTCAATTTCCAAAACTTTCTTTCCAAATTCAAACTTCTATCTCTTCCTTTTCAATTCAAATCAATTTCTTTCCAAATCTATTTTTCCAACTCTCTTTTCTTACACTTGCATATCATGCATCATGTTAAATTTCTTTTTAAACATTTCTTTTTCAAAGTGGATAGGATTGGTCATTTGTTAGTTAAAGACTCTCATAGGTGAAGTTAGGGTTAATAGACATGTAGGCACCGCAAGGGTGTGGTAGGGTGATGGCCTAGTGCGTCTTCCCTACACATAACCAACCTCTGAACCTAAGATTACTGTTTTCGAAAGACCAAAAGGAGTTATTTTTCTAAAAAGGGCTTAATATTTTCTAAAGGTTGCTAAATAACCTGTGTTTCTTAAAAACCCTCTCTTGAGAAGATACTTTCAAAATCGTTTTCCAAAACCCTAAGTGTAGTCTTCGGATTATGCTTAGTTTTTAGGTGACCTAACTCACCTTAATCAAGTTAGGTGGCGACTCCAAATCTTTTTCCAAAAGCCCTTTATTCAAATCTATTTTCAATTCAAACATAGTCGTACTCATTCTTCTAGGAAGGTGAGTTCTAACGAGAGAGTACAGTGTTTTTTTCCCTTGTTTGTGTATTCCACGAGTGCGAAAAATCTGGGCGCCACAGTCGGGGTCGAGCAGGTATAGGCTTCAGATATCTGGCTGCTAAAAGACCAAAATAGGCCGTGGTCTATGAACACGTGAGTTTAGTAAATGTCCGCTTTTTCCCACTTGTTCGCCTAGGCCGAGGAGGTGTTGCAAATTTTTTTTATGATTGGGAACTAAGCTTTGGTGAGGTCACAACCAGGTTGATGGTTCTGGAATTGAAAGGGCTTCGGGTTTTATGTTTCAAAATGGGATAAGTTTCGGTGACAGGGCCAAATGGGTTGGGCTGGTATCTGTAGGAGAGATTATATAATCCATGGGTTTGGCTAGAGGTTGGTTTGGAAGGCATCCAAGCAAGGCCCTCGGCCTAGGGAGGTTGTTGGTAAGCAATGGTTGAGGCATAGTCTTGGTCTTCCTTCTTTATCCTTTTTCGTCCATCATGGGTTCGGGCTTGCGAGGACTCTGCTTGCTCATGGGTTGCATGAGATAAGAGTGAAGAAAGTATGCCTTCCATTTCGGTCATCCTATGTCTAACTCTTCTTGCCTCCACTAGTAGTAGAGTTAAGGTATCAACAGTAAGTAATTCCATAGGCATTTCTAAGCTTTTGGCCTGTAACGATGGGGGGATGAGGAGGGGTACCTTGAAACCAACAAAGGAAGAAGTTAGTATCTTATTTTGACAAGCCTTTATGCCATGCATGCCCTAGGGTGCCCCTCTTTAGGAGGAAAACTAATCATGATGCATTGGCACACTTTTGGAGATAGGAGATTTGCCCCTGTATGCAAATACCTTACCGTCACATGGGAAACTTCATCCATTCACATATTCATCTATCCATATGCTCGAGGAAAATAAAGAAATAGATTTTACTTTGGGTTTTAGATACAAAAGAATTGAAATACATTTTAATAGGGAGAGGGAACATGTTTCTTTGGGATTTCTTCCTATCTAGTTTTACATAAGAAGTCCTAAACTACTCTTGAGTCTTCGGATTGGCCTTCCTTGAATTTGATGTTGAGGAGGTCGCTGAGAGACCTTGTTGACTGATTGCCCCTTGTCTTCTTGGCAACCCTATCTCCATGAGCATAAAGGGATTGGGGCCCCTCTTATGAAATGAATTGAGATGCATGCCATGAATCCTTAGGGTTACGTGGGAACCTTTAGGGTTTAGGTAGGTTTAATGCAAGGGAGAGTGACCTTGGTGTCACTCTCAATGGGTTGACCATATGCATGAGAATGCAGTGACTTAAGTTACTTAGAACTCTTGTCTTGACATGGAATATGGAATGTATGAAAATGGATGCATAGAGTATAAAGAGATATAATACAGTTGAAGTACATATGCATGTATGAGCAAATAGACTGGCATTATAACAGTACGAATACATGGTTTTGGAAAATGGTGCGCGTGTCTTAAATTCGGCAGAGGTTCGGCTATACATGGTGTCTATATGAGCATGAGGTTAAGGGTTGACTAATGCATCCTAAAAAGGCTCGGTCCTCGGATCTTCAAACCTAGGCCCACTCCCCGAGGTGGTGCCATGATCGGTTGGTGATCCGAACGGGGGAACCATCAAGAGGCCATAGGCGAAGAAACTGACACAACATCTTACCCACAACCAATATACCGTTTCCCCTTTCTAACTAGAAGGGTCATATCAGGGTAAAAATGCAAGTATGCAGAATGTAGGTGCACATGCAGTGTGTGTGTGTGATTTTTGAAAGCGGAGGAAAGAGCCCAACAACTCCCATCCATTCTGTTCATCACATTCATGCATGACAGTTAATAAAATTTAAACAAAAAGCGCATCTACAAAACAAAGATACAAGAGTTAGTATGTGGATGGCAAACTTAATACAAGATAATATGCATAATTGCACGTTTTTTTTTTCAAACAATTTTGAAATTTTGGTTTTGAAAATTTAAAGTGAAAAAGATTAAACAAGTTAATTGAAGACTCTAAATGGGTGAAGGGTAAAGAGACATGACTACGGCCTAACCCTCTAAGTGTCCCCAGTGGAGTCGCCAGCTGTCGCACCCAAATTTTTCGCACTCGAGGAATACACACACAAGCGGGAAAAATATTGTACTCTCTCGTTAGAACTCATCCTCCTAGAAGAATGAGTGCGACTAGGTTTTAATTGAAAATTAAGTTGAATAAAGGGCTTTTGGAAAACATTTGGAGTCGCCGCCAAACTTGATTAAAGTGAGTTAGGTCACCTAAAAACTAAGCATAATTCGAAGACTACACTTAGGGTTTCTGGAAAACAATTTTGGAAAACATCCTCAAGAGAGAGTTTTTAAGAAAATAGGTTGTTTGGCAACCTTTAGAAAACATTTAAGCCCTTTTTGAAAATAACTCTATTTTGGTCTTTGAAAATAGTGATTCTAGGTTCAGAGGTTAGTTACGTGTAGGGAAGACGCACTAAACCATCACTCTACCCCGCCCTTGCGGTACCTACATGTCTATTTACCTTAGATACACCTATGAGAGTCTTCAACTAACAAATGTTCAATCCTATCCACTTTAGAAAAATAATGTTTTAAAAGATAGATGTATGATATACAAGTGCAAGAAAAGAAAGTTGGAAAATAGATTTGGAAAGAAATTGATTTGAAAGAAATTTCCAAAGATAGATTTGAAATTGAAAAGTTTTAGAAATTGAAAATAGAGATTTGGAAATAGAAATTTGGAATTGGAAGGTTGAAATAGATTATGGAATTGGAGATTTGAAAAAGGTTGTGGAAATAGAAGCTTGAAAAAGGTTGTAACCGCACCCATGAGCATTGCCTACGTATCATTTTTAAGGAATCAGGTCAGTTGTAGTTCGGACAATAGTCCGACAGAAAATAGATTTGAAAAAGGATTTGATTTAAACTTAGAATAGAAGATTGGAATTCGGAATTGAAAAGATTGGACTTAGGAAAGACTTGAATTAGGAAAGATTCAAATTAAGAGAGTTTCGTTTTAAGAAAGTTTCATTTTAGGAAAATTTTGAATTAGGAAAGACTCAAATTAGGAAAGTGTCATTTTAAGAAAGATTTCGAATTAGAAAAGTTTAAGATAGGAAAGGTTTTGAAATTGGAAAGTTTTGAATTAGGAAAGGTTTAAAGTAAGAAAGATTTGGAATTTAGAAAGTTTAGGATTTAGAAAGTTTTAACCTAGGAAAGTTTTGGATTTGGAAAGTTTTGAATTTGGAAAGATTTGAAGTTTAGGAAGGTTTAGAATTTTAGAAGGATTCAAAGTTTTGAGTTTTAGAAATTCTTGAGATTTAGGAAAGGTTTGAGTTTAAAAAGGATTTGAAAACTTAGATTTGGAAAGTTGAAATTTGAAAATGCACGGAATTAGGAAAGATTTGGAAGCTTAAAATTTAAGGAAAAGATTTAAAAGTTTAGATTTTGGAAACTTATGGTTTATGAAGATACTAGATTAGGAAAGAGTGACTTAGGAAAGGTTTAGACTAGAAAGGATTAAGATTCCTATTTCCTAAAATAAGGGATTGGATTTTGTTTCTAAAAAGAGATGGTGTGATTTTGTTTCCAAAAACGGAGGATAGGATCTAGTTTCGTAAATGAGAGATTGGATTTGATTTCCTAATAGGAAGATTGGATTTGGCATGAATTTGGAAAGATGAAGTTTTGGAAATCCTAGTTTTGGGAAGCCTATAGTTTTGACGTAGAAAAGTGGTTTTTGGAAATATATATAGTTTTGATATAGAAAACAAGAGGTTTTGGAAACCTTGGTTTTGAGGCCAAAATAAGGGATTGAAAATCATACTTTTGGGAAGCAAAATTAGAGTTTCCTAATTGTGGATTCTAGGGTTTGACTTGGACTCTAAGGAAAGAGATTTTGGAAAGTGAGTTTTTGAAAAGTAACACTTTGAGAGAGTTTTTAGAAAGGGGATTTTTGAAAGGAGATTGTTGGAAAGTGTTTTTAGGAAAGAGATTTAGGGAGCGTTTTCTAAGAAGGAAACCTAGGGAGTGTTTTTAAAAAGTGAATTTTGAGGAGAGTGTTTTGGAAAAGAGTTTTTAAGAAAGTGATTTTTGTGGAGGGAAGTTTTAGAAAAACAACTTTGGAAAGGAATTTTAAAAAGGAGGTCGAAAAGAATTTTTTAGAAAGTATGTTGAAAGAGAGGTTTTTAGAAGGAGAGATTTGAAAAGAGAGTTTTTAGAAAGCTTATAAAAATATCTCACTTTCCTAAAGCGATTCTAACCATAAGAAGGTTAGAATCACTTTAAGATAGTGATTTTGAAAACAACAATGTTTTGAAAATATAGACCATATTGGTCACTTTAAATATAACACTTTCCTAAAGCAACCTTAGCCGTGGAAAGGATAGAATCACCCTAGGATTGTGATTTTGAAAACAAGTTTTGAAAAAGAAGATTTTGATGTGAGTTTTGAAAGCAATTTTGATGCAAGCTTTGAAAACGAGTTTGAAAATGAATTTTGGAGGAAGTCAAGATAATGATATGCACAATGCAAGTTGGGGTCGTGAACATACAAGGTTAAGGCTTTACCATATAATCAAGGGGGCCGAACCCACGTGGTCTCTGATTAGATTAAAATAAAGCCCCCGACACGATAACTCTGCAATAGCCTAATCCTACACATAGACCGGGAAGTCCCTTATTTCAAGCATGCAAAGAAAGGGGGGGGGGGGGGAAGAAGATGAAGGATCAAAATAGAAGAAAACCCAAGTGGGTTAGGAAAGAGAAGAGAGGGGGGAAGATGCATAAACGTAAATAAGAAACCTACCTTGTGTCTTCTTTATTTTACTTAACTTTGCGCGCTTTGCTTTGCTTGTCTTGCGTCGGTCTTCACTTCAGTCTTCAAGAGTTTGCCTTCAATCTTCAAAGCTTCGTAGTTGCAGCAATCTAAGCCTTTAATGGAGAGTTTTGAGGCTAGTGTATAGGTGTATAGAGATGTATGTGTGTATAGGTGGCTAGGGTTTGAGAAACCTAAAAAAAACTAGGGTTTTGGAAGGCTACGAGCTCTCTGTATCAAAAAGTAGGGTTTTTAAACTGAGTTTGCGGACCTCTTTCACGCTGGAGGAGGCTCTGTATTTATAGAGATAGGAATGACCTGGTGCCTGTTGTAGTGGAGCCAGGCCAAAAATCCTTCTGGCACCACTAGGAGTGGCGCCACCCAGTTAGGAAAGTTTTAAGGTCAGCAAGCAACATATCTTGAGAAGATTTGGGCGCCTGTACTAGTGACTATCATGCAATTTTTAGCTTGGCTTCACTAGAAGTGACTCCAGAAAATTTGGAAAGGATTTAAGGGACCGGGAATGGCCCAGAAGGCCGAAAAAGGGCAGGAACCCTTAGAACAGGGTCCTGAAGGTGTTTGACCTGAAAAAGGATGACAAGAATTGTCGGAAAGGTTGACCGGGCCATTAGGGGCAAAACAATCAATCCGACCGGGAAGCTGTCGGGACGGACTCAGAATGTCCTAGAAGAAGACTCGAGATTTGGAAACATTATTTAGAATGTTCTCAAAGGCTACTGGTTTCATACTCAGAGCTGGTGTGGTTAGAAAAAGGCAACCAACCCACTAGGGGTAAAATGGTCATTTTGCATCGGGTTTGCCGGAATTGACTCGGAATGATCCAAAAAAATAAAGGAAGGTCAAGAATACTATAAAAAGCATTCTCGGGAGGTTACCGGTTTGATACCCAGAGCCGGTGTGGTCCCCGGGGTGTTCGGATGCCTAAGGGCAAAATGGTCATCTTGACCGGAAAGTCTCGAAATTGGCTCGAAACTAACTAGAAGGCACCTAATCATGCCGCATTGCTTTTAAGACAATTTTAGAAGGTTGGACTTACCATTTTGAGGACTTAGGTATTATCTCGAGCAACTTACCGAAAAAATGGCCCAAGGGGCAGTTTGGTCATTTTTCACCGAAGTGGGCTAGCAAGCACAGGTGTTGACCTGGGTTTTGAGTGTTTTTGCCACTCTGACGGCGGTCTCGTGATACACGGGTTTGTTGGCAATTCCCTATATCGACCTGCTTACGAGTATTTCCGCTACTCTGACTGTTCGCAATCATTCCTAAGACTGCCTGATCTCAGAAAATTGCTGAAGGGACTTAGCGCATTGGCAAGCTAGCAAGTGCCAAAGGTGGATCGTTCTACCATCTAGGGGACTTGGTGTCACGGCCCGAAACCCGACCCATACGGATTTAGGGTGCATGACTGGCCAGTAGCTTAGCTACCTAAGGCCGCATTGCATAACCTGGTTGAACACCTGTGCTTTTATCATTTAAAAGATACATAATTGTGGAATTTAAAATTTTGTAAACGTAAAGTAAAATGTGTGTCATACATAGTAGAGGTGTGCCTAATCTGTGAAATATAATCATTCTATAAGGTGGGCCTATCAAAGGCCACCACAGTTATAACATTATAATATTACAAAACATTGGGGCCAACCCCTAAATTAGTACATAACATACGGCCCGTGGGCCGCAATCCAAATGTCCATGTAGTGGGCCTCCTTCAAGGCCTCCCAGTTTGTTCACCTGAAAACATTTTTAGAAAAACGTAAGCTAATACTTAGTGAGTAACATTAATGCATGAGCATAAAATACCATATGCTACATTTATATTTAATGTACATAACAGTAAGGGCACATTGATGCATGAGTGGCATGAACTTAAATCACATAAGTACAATCTTAAAGACACTTTAAGCATAGGCTTTTGTATTAAAACATCATACCATTTCGAGACACAATATCATTGAGGAGAAGCGTGACGTACATAGATCATCATAAGCATTTGACATATCTTGATTCTTGTTCTAAAACATAAGAGTGTTACTACCCAACTGATATTTCTCTTCAACGTATATGACAATAGCTGAACGTTTATGCATGCATATCACGTACCTAGGAATGTATAAGTGTAAGCTTGAAAAGGCATGGTTTATACTACCATATCAACATAAGTTGCTATCTCTAAAACATAAGGTCAAAGAAGCGAGAGACATTTTGTAGCATGCTCCCGTAGTACATGACATAGCTTGTCATTAGTATAATACATCAGAACTTGTAAGCGTACATCTTAACTTACCGTATAGCATTAGACACATCCATATCGTCGTTCTCGAAATATAAAGGCATAACTTTGAGAACGTAGGAATCATAGCGTTATTTTGGAACATTATCTCGTAAGCTTTCATAACAAAATGTTATAACATTTGAACGTAGTACCGTAGGAGTGAGACATAACACATATCACATAACATAATATCATAACCGTAAAGGTCATAATATCGTAGAAAAGAGAGATATCATACAGTGAGGCATATCATAATATCGTAGAAAAGAGAGATATATATATTGTGACTTTAATACTTGTGAAAATATACGCAACTTGTCGTGAAACATTTGAATAAATCATATTTCTCATTCTGGTACATAAGAGTGTCATGTCTTTACATCAGAGCTAGGCTCCGCATCAGTAACCATAAAGGTCACTACATCAGTAACCGTAAAGGTCACCATAGGGCTCTTTAGGCCAACATCAGAGCTAGGCTCCACATCAGTAACCATAAAGGTCACCACATCAGTAACCGCAAAGGTCACCACAGGGCTCTTTAGGCCAACATCAGAGCTAGGCTCCGCATCAGTAACCATAAAAGTCACCATATCAGTAACCGTAAAGGTCACCATAGGGCTCTTTAGGCCAACATAGTAACCATGAAGGTCACACATAGGCTCTTTAGGTCAATATAGTAACCATGAAGGTCACGCATAGGCACTTTAAGCCAACATAGTAACCATGAAGGTCATGCATAGGCACTTTAGGATAGGGACGTCTTCCAACATAGATAGTTTATTTCCCGTCCCCTATCGTAGGACTAACATAGTTTATTTCACGTCCCCTAGCGTAGGACTAGCATAGTTTATTTCACGTCCCCTAGCGTAGGACTATCGGGCTAAATTAAAGTCTCGCCACGAGAAGATCCAAGTTAGCACTATACATTGGAAACTTAGCATCTCTTTCATTTAAACATTATAGTCCATGATTTTCATTCATAACGTAAGTATAGCTTGCATGCATTTCAAGGTATGACATTTATACTTGAACATAAACATTGATGGATTGAAAATATATGGAAAACATTGCATGATATGTAGGTGAATTTAAAACATTTGGAAATTAATAGAGTTTTACTTATGGCATATAGTTACTCACATCTCTCCAATAGAACAGGTGCTAAATGAGGCGTTCCTACACAAAATACATATGGAAGTAGAGAAACATGAATACAAGACTATAAGGCAAAGCAATAACATGTAAATTGAGACTAAACACATAAGTCCCTTAACCCCGACTCAATAACACCTCACTCGAACAATGGGAGAGCGAGGCTAAACCCTAGGATAAGGCCTCAATGTAAAACGAGAACATAAGGTTAAGGTTTGAACATGGAAGCCGAGACATCGACTCCTTCATCGCGTCCCAACCACCCTTCAAGGATGCGTTCACACTCTAGGTTAGTTTCATTTGAAAATAGGCTTAAAGAGCTTTAATTTGATAGGTCATGGGCTAGAAGCACATTTCGGATGAAGAAGTTATGCCTCATAGAAAATGGACTAAAGTTTTGGAAGGAGAAAGTTTATGGCAGAATTTTGGGTCAATTTCAAAATTCAATATCTCTCAATCTATAAGGAATTATAGTGCAAACTTTATATGGATACAAAGATCTACGAGTCTACTATCCAATGCTTTAAATGGTGCATCAATCCGAGTTTTCTAGAGAAAGTTATGTCCATTTTACGAAATAGTGTCTGAGCTGAAAAGTGAAACTGGGGCTGGACGAAGGTGTCGGCTCCAAAAACAAAGGAGTCGCCTCCTGAGCTGAAGAAACGAATCTGGGAGTTATCTGGGCAAAAGTGTCACCTCCGGAGACTAAAGTGTCGCCTCCTGCGCTGAAGGAACAAATCTGGGAGTTATCTGGGCAAAAGTGTCGCCTCCTGAGCTGAAGGAACAAATCTGGGAGTTATCTGGGCAAAAGTGTCGCCTCCGGAGACTAAAGTGTCGCCTCCTGAGCTGAAGGAACAAATCTGGAAGTTATCTGGGCAAAAGTGTCACCTCCAGAGACTAAAGTGTCGCCTCCCAAACTAAACGAATAAATCTGGGAGTTCACTGGGACAATGAGTCGCCTCCAAAAATCAAGGAGTCCACTCCAAAGCTAAAGGAATAATTCTGGGAGTTTACTGGGACAAGGAGTCGCCTTCACAAAATGAGGAGTCCACTCCAAAGCTAAATACCCAGATTTTACCCGAAAATCTCCAAACCTCACTCAAATCAAAACCAAACTCCATCAAAATTCTCATAAACTCTTCCAATGCTTCTAGGATCCAAAGATGGACCCAAGAGGACCACAATAACTCAAAATCAAACACTTAAAGCAAGAAAACCGAAGGGATCTAGGGTTTTAGGAATTCAAGCTCTAACTTGCATAAGTTGGGGATTTCAGATCCCAAACCCTCAAATCTTTCAATGGGGTTTACAATACTCTATATTTAGCTAATTTAAGACTCAAAAGAGTTACTCACAACAATCTCAACAACATAACCCACAAATATATATATACATACACGCATATAATTGGAGGAGAAAATGGAACCTTACCCTTTCTTCAAGCTTGGTCAAGTCTTCTAATGGCTTAAATCTCTTCCTTTACCTCTCCTTCAAGCTCTTCCTCCTTCAATCTCCATTTCCCTTCTTCTCCTCTCTCTTCTCCCTCTCTCAACTGATCGGGTGTGTGTATCTGTGGGTGTGTGTGTGTGTTTTATGTATATATATGTATAAGAACATACAAGATGACACACATGGGAATAATCCCATGTGTTTCACCCCATAGGCTTAAGCTACAACCCAAGCTCCCATTGGTCACTCTTGACTCAAATGAGACAATAATTAATATTAAACAATGTAAATACTAGAAATTCTCATTAATATAAATAAATAGAGGTTCGGGATATTACACTTGGGGTCTCATCTCGGTCGACTAGTTTGAAGGGACGTACCGTTCCGAAGAGACTTTCTTCGAAAAACTTTCCAGATAGGATAGACTTACCGTCTCGAGGAATTATCTTTCTCGAGAGAGAGATTGAAATTGGAATTGGAAAAGGAATTGGAAAGGGGACTTACCATCTTCAGAAAGACGTGCCTATTAGAATTGGAAAGGGGACTTACCGTCTTCGGAAAGACGCGGCTATGCGAATATGGAAAGGGGACTTACCGTCTTGGGAAAGACATGCCTATTGGAATTGGAAAGGGAACTTACCATCTTCGGAAAGATGTGCCTACAGGGTTGGACCGAACAACGCCCACAAGGGCATTTTGGTCATTTTGCTTCTATTTGGGCCTGGTGGACCCGCGAAGTGATGGATAGATGGGATTAGACTTAGAAAGTTGATTTGACTCAAAATATGTCCACATTGACTTGAATATAAGTCTGGGCGGACTGTAGACCGTCAAGCTGTCAAAAATGGGGTGCTTACACCCATCTGATGGAATAAGTTACGGACTCACTGAGTATAAACTCTAGTAATTATTAGTATTGGGTTAACTCTCCATTTGAGTAACTCTTTATGGAACAATAGGTCTAAAATTTAGTGATGGTATACACTTAGCTATAAATAATAGTATCCTCACCATCTGAGTCATTGCTATTATTTATAGGACCAAAGTTAAGTCAGCTATTTAATTTTACTTGGCATAGTCACTTGCCTAGATAGTAAAGTTAATAGGTGTTAACCTATCTAGATAAATATTAAATAGTAGATGACCTCCCATTGAGGCATGCTATTTACAGTATACTAGATTTCTAGAGGAGTTTTTTAAAATATTGGTAGAGGAAACCATATTTTAATGACTGAAGTCTAAATTTATTATTGTTTATCATATTTTGTTATAATATGTGATTCTCAGGATTAAAATGGTTTTCAGTCCACTTGTTGTTATTCTCAAATAAAACAAACTGATTGAACCAAATTATATTGATTGGAAAAGAAATTTAGATATTGTGCTGACTGCTGAAGAATACAAGTTTGTGCTCATAGAGGTCTGTCCACTGTGTTAGGGATTTATATTAAAAGACATGCTTTCTATTATGGTTTTAGTATTTGTTAATATATTAGTTATTTCATTTTAATGAGAATCTGTGTGAGCAATGTTTGCATTGTGTTATTTATTTGATGATTATGCATGTGTGTCTCTTATTCTATATAGTGGATGATTTAGTGTGTAGAATACGACTTACACACGGAAGATTAGATCATCGGTTCTTATGGAATATAAGCTTATTGTTCAGAGTCTTAGATGAAACTAGATACACTATCAGTAGGACTATAGCACAAGATTTTAATAGGTCTTTCTTCACTATGGAGAACTGTATAGTTCAAACTCCTTGCATTAGTACACTTTGTGTACATTGAACAGGACTATGTTAAGGTAATTGTTTTTATACAGACTATACAAAACAATCAATATCTCATTATTATTATGAGTGTTTATGCTCTTAATCCTAATATAATAAATAGCCGCGCACATGTAGTGTTTATTGTTTTGATTCATAGAAGAGTGAGATTCTTTGTGGCTTAGTAAACTTAGTGAGTTGGATAATAAGATTGCGTGTATGGTGAATATTAATTGTTGATGGAATCCACATCCCGTTATAAGGATTGATGATACCTCCTTGACGAAGCTTATAAGTTTTAATTATGTCAAACCCTGTAAGTGGATTATTGTAAGCACCCCATTTTTGACCGCTCGCAGTCTACACTCCGTCCAGACTTGTTTTCAAGTCATTTTGGGCATATTCCAATCGAAACCAATTCTCTAGGTCCAAATTCCGTCTTTCCATCGCTTCGCGGGCTTGTCAGGCCCAAATAGAGGCAAAATGACCAAAATGCCCTTAGGGGCATTGTCCTTTCTTATTCCAATTCCAATCCCTCTCTCGAGACAGTTTATTCCTTGAGACGGTCCGAGTAGCAAAACTACTCACAAAACCGTTAGAGTAGCGGAAGTACTCACAAAACCGTTAGAGTAGCAGAAGTACTCACAAAACCGTTAGAGTGGCAGAAGTACTCACAAAACTGTTAGAGTAGCAGAAATACTCACAAAACCGTTAGAGTGGCGGAAACACTCACAATCCAGGCACGCCTCTTTACAGACGGTAAGACCCCTTTCCAATCCCACTCTCAAGACAGTTTATTCCTCGAGACAGTTCCAATCCAGGCATGTCTCTTCGGAGACGGTAAGACCCCTTTCCAATCCCACTCTCGAGACAGTTTATTCCTCGAGACGGTTCCAACCCAGGCACGTCTCCTCGGAGATGGTAAGACCCCTTTCCAATCCCTCTCTCGAGACAGTTTATTCCTTGAGACGGTCCGAGTAGCGAAACTACTCACAAAACCGTTAGAGTAGCAGAAATACTCACAAAACCGTTAGAGTAGCGGAAATACTCACAAAGCCGTTAGAGGAGCGGAAATACTCACCCACAAAACCGTTAGAGTAGCGGAAATGCTCACAAAGCCGTTAGAGTAACGGAAATACTCACAAATAGGTCGATATAAGGAATTGGCAACAAATCCCTGTGTCACGACGACTGTTGTTAGAGTGGCGAAAACACTCAAAACCCAGGTCAGCACCAGTGTCTGTTAACCCGCTTCGGTGGAAAATGACCAAACTGTCCTTTGGACCTTTTCCGAGACTTTCCGGTCAAGATGACCATTTTGCCCCTAGGCATCCAAATGCCCCGGGAACCACTCCGGCTCTGGGTATCAAACCGGTAATGTCCCGAGAATACTTTTTATAGTGTTCTCAACCTCCTTTTACCTTTCCGGATCATTCCGAGTCAGTTCCGGCCAACCTGGTACAAAATGACCGTTTTGCCCCTAGAGAGCCGGTCTCCTTCTTCGACCACACCGGCTCTGGGTATCAAACCGGTAATGTCCCGAGAATACTTTTTATAGTATTCTCAACCTTCCTTTATCTTTCCGGATCATTCCGAGTCAGTTCCGGCCAACCTAGTACAAAATGACCGTTTTACCCCTGGTGGGCCGGTCTCCTTTTTCGACCACGCCGGCTTTGGAAATCAAACCGGCAACCTCTGGGAATGTTCTAAATAATGTTTCTAGATCCCAAGTCTTCTTCCGGGACAGTCCGAGTCTGTCCCGGCAGTTTTCCGGTCCGATTGACCGTTTTGCCCCTAAAGGCCCGGTCAACCTTTCCGACCCACCTTATCTTCATTTTTCAAGTCAAATACCTCCAGGACACTATTTTAAGTGTCCCTACTCCTTTCTGGGCTTCCGGGTCATTCCCGGCTCCTCCAAATCATTCCCGGAATTTTCGGAGTCACTCCTAGTGAAACCAGGCTAAAAATTACATGGTAGCCACTAGTACAAGCACCCAAATCTAGTCAAAGATACGTTGCTTGCCGACCTTAAATCTTTCCTAATTGGCTGGCGCCACTATAAGCCAAAAAATGGCCTGGCGCCACTCCTAGTGGCGCCAGTGTAAAGTTTGCCTTGGCGCCATTGCAACAGGCGCCAGGTTTGTCCAACTTCTATAAATACAGAGCCTCATTCAACGTGAAGAGGGTCTGCAAACTTAACCTAAAAATCCTATATTTCAATATATAGAGCTCGAGCACCTCAAAAACCCTAGCCTCCTTAGGTTTCTCCAAACCCTAGCCACCCTACACAAACCCTAGCCTCCTATACACTCATACACACCCCCATACACTCATACACTAGCCTTTAACCATTCTTTGAAGACTTGAAGAGCTGCCATCTAAAGCTTGAAGACAATCCTTTGAAGGTTCAAGACGAAGACCGAAGACCGAAGACTGCACGGCGCGCAAAATAAACAAGATACAAGGTAGGCTCCCTATTTAAATTTCCGCACTTCCCCCCTCTCTCTTCTCTTTCCAACCCACTTGGGTTTTCTCTATTTTAATCCCCCATCTCTTTCCCCCCCTTTCTTTGCATGCTTGAAACAAGGGGACTCCCGGTCCATGTGTAGGATTAGACTGTTGGAGAGTCATCGTGTCGGGGGCTTTCTTCTAGTGTAACCAGAGACCACATGGGTCCGGACCCCTTGATTATGTGGTGAAGCCTTAGCCTTGTATGTTCACGAGCCCAAATTGCATTGTGCATATCATGATCTTGCATCTTCCAAAATTCGTTTTCAAACTCGTTTTCAAAACCGTTTTCAAACTTGTTTTCAAAATTGCATCAAAATCTTTTTTTTCAAAAACTTGTTTTCAAAACCACAATTCTAGGGTGATTCTAGCCTTTCCATGGCTAGGGTCGCTTTAGGAAAGTGTTATATTAAAAGTGACCTTTTGGTCTATATTTTCAAACCTTGTTTTCAAAACCACTTTCTTAAAGTGGTTCTAGCCCTTTTTTTTTTGTTAGAATCGCTTTAGGAAAGTAAGACGTTTTTACACTTTCTAAAATCTCTCTTCAAAAATCTCTTTGTCAACATACTTTCCTAAAACTCTCATCTTCAAAATTGTTTTCAAAAACTTCTTTCCAAAATCCTCTCCCCAAAATCCACTTTCTAAAAATGTTCCCCAAAAATCTTTCCAAAAACTTTTTTTTTCAAAATCTCCCTTCTAGAAATTCCCCTTTAGGATTTTCCTTCCAAAAAAAACACGTTTCTAAAAACACACTTTCCAAAACTCCTTTTCTTTAAAATCTTTTTCCAAAAACTCCCTCTTCAAATTCACTTTCCAAAAACTCCTCCTTAGGATTCCCTTCTAGAAAACCTTCGTTTCCAAAAACGTGCTTTCCAAAAACCCCTTCCTTGGAGCCCAAGTCAAGCCCTAAAGCTAACTATTAGGAAACCCTAATTTTCTTTCCAAAAACATGATTTTCAAACTTTGCCCCAAACCTAGGTTTCCAAAACCTCTTGTTTTCTACATCAAAACTATACATGTTCCCAAAACCTATTTTCTACGTCGAAACTAGAATTTTTCAAAACTAGGGTTTCTAGAATCTCCCTTTCCAAATCCTTGCCAAATCCAATCTTCCCTTTAGGAAACCAAATCCTAT
>CM065397.1:36287500-36335000 GCA_033060915.1 Euryodendron excelsum
TGTGGATTCGGCCCCCCTGATCATGTGGTGAGGCCTAACCTTGTATGTTCACGACCCTACTTGCATTGTGCATATCATATCATTGATCCATTCAAAATTGTTTTCAAAGATTGTTTTCAAAGCTTGTTTTCAAAGCTTGTATCAAAATCATTTTTCCAACTTGCATTCAAAATCTCTCTCTCAAAACTTTTTTTCAAAATCACAATCTTAAAGTGATTTTAGCCATTCCATGGTTGGGTTGCTTTAGGAAAGTGTAATATTCATTATGACCATCGAACTCCATATTTTGGGTGTAAACCCTAAATTGTTTTCCAACAAAATTACAATCTTAAGATGATTCTAGCCATTTCATGGTTAGGGTTGTTTTAGGAAAGTGTGATATTCAATGGGATCACATTGATCCATATTTCAAATCCATATTATTTTTAAAACCACCAACTTAGAATGGTTCTAATCTCTTCAAAGTTAGAATTGTTTTAGGAAAGTGAGACATTCAAAAGATTTCAAAAGTCCATGTTCAAACTCCTTTCCAAAAACTCTCTTCAAGCCCCTTTTCAAAGTTGCTTTTCAAAATACTTTCTAAAAGCTCTCCTTAAAAAGCTCTTTTCAACTTCCTTTCAAAAATTCACTTTCTAAAAACCCCCTTCAAGTTTTTTTCCTAGAAACTCTCTTCAAAAGGTCTCCTTTCCAAAAACCCTTTTCTTGGACTCCAAGTCAAGCCCTAGATTCCATGATTGGGAAACTGTAAATTTCTTTCCTAAAAACATGACTTCCTCTTTTGCTTCAAATCATAGGTTTCCAAAACTATCTTCTACATCAAATCATAGATTTCTAAAATCTCTTTTTTTTTACACCAAATCATAGCTTTCCAAAATCCTAAATTTCCAAAATTCAGTCTTTCCAATTCCATGTCAAATCCAATCTTTCAAATTAGGGAACTAGATCAAATCTTCCTATTTAAGAAACTAAATCAAATCCTCCAATTTTAGAAGCCAAATCAAATCATCTGTTTTTGGAAATAAAATCTAATATTCTATTTTAGGAAACAAGAATCAAATCTTTCTTAATTCAAAACTTTCTTAAGTTCACATCTTTCTAAATTCAAAACTTTCCTAAGTTCAAACTTTCTAAATTTAAAACTTTCCTAAAATGAAACTTTCTTAAAATGAAACTTTCCTAATTTGGCGCTTTCCTAAAATGAAACTTCCCTATTTCAAAACTTTCCTAAATTCAAAGATTTTCTAAATCTAATCTTTTCTAAATCTAACTTTCTAAATTCATTCAAGTCAAGTGATTAAGTCAAGTGTTTTCAAATCAAATCAAATCTCTTTCCAAATCTTCCTTAAATCTAACTTTCCTAATTCAAACATTTTCTAATTTGAACCTTTCCTAAATCCAACTTTCTAAAATCGGCCTTTTCAAATCTAAATCAAATCCTTTCTAATTCAACTGCATGTTCCAACCTTAGGTTACCTAAACCCTAGGATAGCTAAACCCTAGTTCAATTCTAATCCCAAGTTAGGAAGCTTCAACTTTTTTTTAAAACTCTTTTCTAAACCAAGATGGTTTCCCAACTTCAATCTAAGTCAAAATATTCTAAAATCTCAACCTTTCCAAATCTAGTCCAAGTTCTCTTTCAAAGTTCAAATCCTTTCCCAAGTCCAATTCTAATTCTAGGTTCAATTTCAAATCAAATTTCAAATTCAAATCTTCTAATCCAAGTTCAAGTTAAACTCTTTTCATATCAAACTCTTTTCTAAATCTTCTCAAATCAAACTTTCAAAAACCTAAAGGTGTCTATTTTTAATCGGACTGTTGTCTGAACTACGACTAACTTGATTCCCAAAAAGCGATACGTACGCAACCCCTATGAGTGCGGTCATAACCCTTTTCAAGTTTTTAATTCCAAAATTTATTTTCAAATCTCCAATTACATAGTCTATTTTCAATTTCTAAAACCTTCTTTCAAATTTCAAATTAAGTCTTTTCAAATCTATTTCCAAACTTCAAATCCACTCTTTTCAAATCTATTTTCAAAATCAAAATCTTTTCTTGCACTTGCATGTCATACATCATATCAAATTTCTTTGTAAAACTCATTTCTAAAGTGGATATAACTGAACATTTTCTAATCAATGATTCCAAATAAGTGAACTTAGGGTGAATATACATGTAGGTACCGAAAGGGCACGGTAAGGTGATGACTTAGTGCGTCTTTTCTACACGTAACTATAAGCACTCCATTTTTGACCGCTCGGCAATCTACACTCCGTCCAGACTTGTTTTCAAGTCATTGGGTTTGTATTCCAATCGAAACCGATTTTTCTAAGTCTAAATCCCGTCTGTCCATTGCTTCGTTGGCCTGCCAGGCCCAAATAGAGGCAAAATGACCAAAATGCCTTTAGGGGCATTGTCCTTTCCTTTCCAATCCCTCTCTCGAGACAGTTTATTCCTCGAGACGGTTCCAATCCAGGCACGTCTCCTCAGAGACGATAAGTCCCCTTTCCAACCCCTCTCTCGAGACAGTTTATTCCTCGAGACGGTTTCAATCCAGGCATGTCTTTTTGAAGACGGTAACACCCCTTTCCAATCCCTCTCTCAAGACATTTTATTCCTCGAGACGGTTCCAACCCAAGCGCGTCTTTTCGGAGACGGTAAGACCCCTTTCCAATCCCACTCTCGAGACAATTTATTCCTCGAGACGGTTCCAATCCAGGAACGTCTTTTCAAAGACGGTAAGACCCCTTTCCAATCCCTCTCTCAAGACAGTTTATTCCTCGAGATGGTCCAAGTAGCGAAACTACTCACAAATAGGTTGATATAGGGAATTGCCAACAAACCCCTGTGTCACGACGACCACCGTCAGAGTGGCGGAAACACTCAAAACCCAGGCCAACACCAATGTCTATAGGCTCGCTTCGGTGAAAAATGACCAGACTGCCCTTTGGACCTTTTCCGAGACTTTCTGGTCAAGATGACTATTTTGCCCCTAGGCATCCGAATGCCCCGGGAACCACACCGGCTCTGGGTATCAAATCGGTAACCCTCTGAGATTACTTCTTATAGTATTCTCAACCTTCCTTTACCTTTCCGGATCATTCTGAGTCAGCTCTGGCAAACCCAGTGCAAAATGACCGTTTTGCCCCTAAAGGCCCGGTCACCTTTTCCGACCACACCGGCTCTGGGTATCAAACCGGTAACCTCCTGAGACTACATTTTATAGTATTCTCAACCTCCTTTTACCTTTCCGGATCATTCCGAGCCAATTCCGGCCAAACCGTTGCGAATGACTATTTTGCTCCTGGTGGGCCGGTCTCCTTTTCTGACCACGCCGACTCTGGGAATCAAACTGGCAACCTTTGGGAACATTTTGAATAATGTTTTCAGATCCTAAGTCCTCTTCCGGGACAGTCCGAGTCTATCCCGACAGTTTTCTGGTCCAATTAACCGTTTTGCCCCTAAAAGCCCGGTCAACCTTTCTGACACATCTTATCCTCACTTTTCAAGTCAAATACCTCCGGGACACTATTTTAAGTGTTCCTGCTCCTTTCCGGCCTTCCGGGTCATTCCTGGCTCCTTCAAATCATTCTCGGACTTTCCAGAGTCACTCCTAGTGAAGCCAGGTCAAAGATTGCATGGTAGTCACTAGTACAGGTGCCCAAATCTATTCAAAAATACGTTGCTTGCCGACCTTAAACATTTCCTAAATGGCTGGCTGGCACCCAAGTCAAATATCGTCCAGTAGATCGTAGACTACCTCTAGATCGACTAGAGCTGCCAGCAGAATATGTCCGGGCCGCCTTCCCCAAGCGGCGTCTCCTCTCAGAACCGTCATCACCCGCGTCTGCCATCCTGAAAAGGTGAGCTAAGGTAAGTGATGTTAATATACCATCCATGCAGTTTAAATAATAGTAAAATAAAACAAACAAATAACACAAACAAAACAAATAAGAGATTTCGAATAACAAATCAAAAACAAAATTTCTACACACCTTGATTTTGCAACTTCAAATCAAATCTAAAGGGTTTTCTGTCTTTTTCCTTCAAAAAGATTTTATTTCTAAAAAAGTTTTCTAATTCTTTCCCTAATTTCTAAAAATTTCGGCAGAGTCCCGTTAAAAACTGGTCCCTACAACACCCATGACATCAACACAAAACACAAAACGTGCACTTCACTTTGTTACAATCACATGACATCCACACCTGTGCACGCTTTTCAATTTTTCAAAATTTTCGAAACACATGTTTTATTTTTCCAATAAATCAATGGTTTTCAAAAATGTCCTAAAATTTCTCAAAATTCTTTCAAATATTTTCCAAAAATATTCCTACATTTTTCCAAATTTCAAACTCTAACAATTTCATCAATTTCTTGAGTTTTCTCATTTTTCTAATTTTTCTAAGTATTTTCCTATTTTTCAAAAAATAAAAAATTCACCGAGTTTTCAAAAAAATCATGAAACTTCATACGGTTGTTAAAAACATTTTTCTAAGGCACACTGCACAAAAACATAGCCAGAAAACCCAATACCCATGCCTGTAGGAACAAATTTTCTATTCCTGCAGAAAACCCTCTTCGCATAATCACAAAAAACCATTCAAATTCAATCAAACAACCATCAAAATGCAAAAACAACTTCACCATCATGTTCAAAACATATCAAAACATCAATTTCCACTATTCACATGATTCAAACGAAGTTTTACGTATCAAAATCAACAAAATTTGAAAACTCACTTTTTGGAAGTTCTCCGACGAAATCTCCTCTTCCGGCGACTTTTTCGGCGACGTGGTCTCCTTCTGGCAATCACCCGTGGTCTCCAAGGAGTGCTCCTTCAATGTCCAAGACGGATTCCTCGTAATGCCTCACAAATTTGCGAAAACTCTCCAAAATCCCGTAAGCGTTCAAACCAGAATTTTCTGGTTTTAACTTTAAACCTGGTGCCACTAGCAGAGGCGCCAGGCATTTTCTACCAAAGGCGCCACTACTAGTGGCGCCAGTTGCAAATTTTGGGCAGTTTTGCCCTTTTTCCCGCCAAAACTCCTTTTCGAAGGCCTTTTTGGCCCGTTATCCGTTTTCGACCCCCATTATCGAAAGATTTCCAATGTCCGTCCCTCCGACTACCTCGCGGTCAACATGGGACTCTTACTCTTATCGTTTTCTATCTTTGACAAGCAAAGACAGAAAAAGAGGGACAGCTGTAAGCACCCCATTTTTGACTGCTCGGCAGTCTACACTCCATCCAGACTTGTTTTTAAGTCATTGTGGGTGTATTCCAATCGAAACCGATTTTTCTAAGTCCAAATCCCGTCTGTCCATTGCTTCGCGGGCCCGCCAGGCCCAAATAGAGGCAAAATGACCAAAATGCCCTTAGGGGCATTGTCCTTTCCTTTCCAATCCCTCTCTCGAGGCAGTTTATTCCTCGAGACGGTTCCAATCCAGGCACGTCTCTTCGGAGACGATAAGTCCCCTTTCCAACCCCTTTCTCGAGACAGTTTATTCCTCGAGATGGGTCCAATCCAGGCACGTCTCCTCGGAGATGATAAGTCCCTTTTCCAACCCCTCTCTCGAGATAGTTTATTCCTCGAGACGGTTCCAATCCAGGCACGTCTCCTCGGAGACAATAAGTCCCCTTTCCAACCCCTCTCTCGAGACAGTTTATTCCTTGAGACGATTCCAATTCAGGCACGTCTTTTCGAAGATGGTAAGACCCCTTTCGAATCCCACTCTCGAGACAGTTTATTCCTCGAGACGGTTCCAACCCAGACGCGTCTTTTCGGAGACGGTAAGACCCCTTTCCAATCCCACTCTCAAGACAGTTTATTCCTCGAGACGGTTCCAATCCAGGCACGTCTTTTCAAAGACGGTAAGACCCCTTTCCAATCCCTCTCTCGAGACAGTTTATTCCTCGACACGGTTTGAGTACCGAAACTACTCACAAAACTGTTAGAGTAGCGGAAATACTCACAAATAGGTCGATATAGGGAATTGCCAACAAACCCCTATGTCACGACGACCACCGTCAGAGTGGCGGAAACACTCGAAACCCAAGCCAACACCAGTGTCTGGAGGCCCGCTTCGATGAAAAATGACCAGACTACCCTTTGGACCTTTTCTGAGACTTTCCGGTCAAGATGACCATTTACCCCTAGGCATCCGAATGCCCCGGGAACCACACCGGCTCTGGGTCTCAAACTGGTAACCTCCTGAGACTACTTTTTATAGTGTTCTCATTCTCCTTTTACCTTTCCGGATCATTCCGAGTCAGTTTCAGCCAACACGTTACGAAATGACCATTTTGCCCCTAGTGGGCCGGTCTCCTTTTCTGACCACGCCGGCTCTGGGAATCAAACTGGCAACCTTTGGGAACATTCTGAATAATGTTTTCAGATCCTAAGTCCTCTTCCGGGACAGTCCGAGTCTGTCCCAGCAGTTTTCTGGTCCAATTAACCGTTTTGCCCCTAAAAGCCCGGTCAACCTTTCCGACACATCTTATCCTCACTTTTCAAGTCAAATACCTCCGAGACACTATTTTAAGTGTTCCCGCTCCTTTTCGGCCTTTCAGGTCATTCTTGGCTCCTTCAAATCATTCCCGGACTTTCCGGAGTCACTCCTAGTGAAGCCAGGTTAAAGATTGCATGGTAGTCACTAGTACAGGTGCCCAAATCTAGTCAAAGATACGTTATTTGTCGACCTTAAACATTTCCTAAATGGCTAGTGGCGCCAAGCCAAAAAATGGCCTGGCGCCACTCCTAGTGGCGCCAGTGTAAATTTTGGCATGGCGCTACTACAACAGACGCCAATGTTGTCTAACCTCTATAAATACAGAGCCTCCTCCAGCGTTTAAAGGGTCCGCAAACTCAACCTAAAAGTCATATATTTCGATATACAGAGCACTAACACTCCCAAAACCCTAGCTTCCTTAGCTTTTTCAAACCCTAGCCACCATACACAAACCCTAGCCTCCTATACACTCATACACTAGCCTTCAACCTCCTTTGAAAACTTGAAGAGCTGCAATCTAAAGCTTGAAGACAACTCTTGAAGATTGAAGACGAAGATCAAGACGAAGACCGAAGACTGAAGACAACACGGCGCGCAAAACAAACAAGACATACGGTAGGTTCTCTATTTAAATTTCCGCACTTCCCCTTCTCTCTTCTCTCTCCTAACCCACTTGGGTTTTCTCTATTTTAATCCCCCATCTCTCCCCCCCCCCCCCCCCCCTTTCTTTGCATGCTTAAAACAAGGGGATTCCCGGTCCATGTGTAGGATTGGGCTATTGGAAAGTCACCGTGTCGAGGGCTTTCTTCTAGTCTAAACAAAGACCACGTGGGTCCGGCCCCCTTGATTATGTGGCGAAGCCTTAGCCTTGTATGTTCATGACCCCAAAATTGCATTGTGCATATCATAATCTTGCATCTTCCAAAAACCGTTTTCAAAGTTGTTTTTCAAATCGTTTTCAAGCTTGTTTTCAAAATTGCATCAAAATCCTCTTTTCAAAAATTTGTTTTCAAAACCACAATCCTAGGGTGATTCTAGCTTTTCCATAGCTAGGATTGCTTTAGGAAAGTGTTACATTAAAAGTGGCTTTTATGCTCTATATTTTCAAACCTTATTGTTTTCAAAACCACTCTCTTAAAGTGGTTCTAACCTTTTTATGGTTAGAATCACTTTAGGAAAGTGCGATGTTTTTATACCTTCTAAAAACTCTCTTTTCAAATCCCTCCTCCTAGAAATCTCTTTCAATATAATTTCCTAAAACTCTCCTTTCCAAAGTTGTTTTCTAAAAACTCTTTCCAAAAATCTATTTTTCAAAACTCCCTTTTTCAACTCCTTTCCAAAACTCTCTTTCCTCAAAATTCACTTTCTAAAAACACTCCCTAAATTCACCTTCCTAAAAACTCTCTCCGACAACCTCCTTCCCAAAATCTTTCTAAAAAACTCTCTTTCCAAAATCTTCCTTCTAGAAATTCCCCTTTAGGATTTTCCTTCTAAAATCTATGTTTCCAAAAACACACTTTTCAAAAACTCCTTCTCTTTAAAATCTCTTTCCCAATAACTCTCTCTTTAAAATTTCTTTCGAAAAACTCTTCCCTCCAAAAACTCCTCCCTAGGATTTCCTTCTAGAAAATCTTCATTTCCAAAAACGCACTTTCCAAAAACTCTTTCCTTAGAAGCCCAAGTCGAGCCCTAGAACTCACGATTAGGAAACCCTATTTTTCTTTCCAAAAACATGGTTTTCAAACTTTGCCCCAAACCTAGGTTTTCAAAATCTCTCGTTTTCACATCCAAACTATACATGTTTCCAAAATCTCTTTTCTAAGTCAAAACTATAGCCTTTCAAATCTAGGGTGTCCAAAATTTCCCCTTTCCTAATTCATGCCGAATCTAATCTTCTCTTTAGAAAACCAAATCAAATATTCCCGTTTAGGAAACAAAATCCAATCCTCCGTTTTTGAAAACCAAATCCAATCCCTTCCTAATCCAAACCTTTCTTAATTCAACTCCTTCCTAATTTCCTACCTTCTTAAACCATAAGTTTCTTAAACCTAAACTTTAAATCTTTCCTTAAATTTCAAAATCCATGTTTTTCCTAATTCACATCCTTCCTAATCTTTCACTTCCCTAAATCTTAAATTTCCAAAACTTGAACATAAAAATCTTTCCTAAATTTCAAAACTCAACTTTCAAATCTTTCATAATTCAACCCTTTCCTATTTCTACCATCTTTTCAAATCTTAACTTGTTAAACCTAAGTTTTCAAACCTTTCTTAAACTCAAACCTTTCCTGATCTTAAGATTTTCTAAAACCCTAAAACTTTCCAAATCTTAAACTTTCTAAATCTCAAATTTTTCTAAATTCAAAACTTTCTTAAGTTCGGACTTTCTAAATATTAAACTTCCTAATTTAAAATCTTTCTAAATTCTAAACTTTCCAAAATTTCAACATCTTTCTAAATCTAAAACTTTTTTAAATTCAAAACATTCCAAAATTCAAAACTTTCTTAACTTGGAACTTTCCAAATTCTAAACCTTTCTTAAACTAAACTTTCCTAATTCAAAACATTTCTAAATTCAACACTTCCCAATTTCAAAACCTTTCTTAGAACGAAACTTTCCACTTTCAAAACTTCCCTATTTCAAAACATTCTAAATTTAAAACTTTCCTAAAATGACACTTCCCTAATTCGAAAACTTTCCTAGAATGAAAACTTTCCTAATTTCAAAACTTTCCTAATTTGGGAACTTTTCCAATTTGAAAACCTTTCCTTTTTCGAAAACTTTCCTGAAATCGAAACTTCCATAATTTCAAAACTTTCCTGAAATCAAAACTTTCCTAATTTCGAAATTTTCCAAAAATGACACTTTCCTAATTCGAAACTTTCCTAATCCGAATCTTTCCTAAATTCCAAGTTTCCAAATCTTCCATGATCTTTCCAAATCCAACATTCTAATCCAATCTTTCTTAATCTCAAGTCTTTCCTAGGTCTCCTATCTTTCCTAAGTCTAGGTTTCCTAAACCTCCATCTTTTCAAAACCAAGTCTTTCCAAAATCAATCTTTCCAAAGCAAGTCCAATCTTTTCAATTTCAATTTCCAATCTCCTCTTCTAATCTCAAATCAAATCCAATTTTCAATTCAATCTCTTTCTTTCAATCCAATCTCTGTCTTCAAATCAATCTCTTTTCAATCGAACTCCGGTCTGAACTACGACTGACCTGATTCCCCCAAAGGGATACGTAGGCAACATTTCTAGGTGCGGTCACAACACTTTTCAAACTTTCAATTTCACCCTCATGGGTGCGGTCACAACTTTCTTTCAAAATTCAAATTCCTCCATATTTTCCAAACTTCAAATTTCAAAATCTTTTCAAATCTCTAATCTATTTTCAAATTTTCAATTTCAAATTTCTATTTCCAAATTTTCAAACTTTCAAATTTCAATTCCATCTCTTTAGATCTATTTTCAAATCAAATCAATTTCAAATCGATCTCTTTCCAAATCTATTCTTCCATTCTCTTTCCTTACACTTGCATATCATGCATCATGTTAGTTTTCAAACATTGTTTTTATAAAGTGAATAGGATTGGTCAACAGTTAGTTAAAGACTCTCATAGGTGAATCTAGGGTAGATTGACATGTAGGTACCGAAAGGGCGGGGTAGGGCGATGGCTTAGTGCGTCTTCCCTACACATAACCAACCTCCAAACCTAGATCACTGATTTCAAAGACCGGAACGGAGTTATTTTTCAAAAAGGGCTAAATTTTTTCCAAAGGTTACCAAACAACCCGCTTTTCCTAAAAAACCCCTCTCTTGAGGTGGTATTTTCAAAAACCTTTTTCAAAAACCTTAAGTGTAGTCTTCGGATTATTCTTAGTTTTTAGGTGACCTAACTCACCTTAATCAAGTTAGGTGGTGACTCCGAATCTTTTTTCAAAAGCCCTTTATTCAAATCAATTTTCAATTCAAACCTAGTCGCACTCATTCTTTTAGGAGGGTGAGTTCTAACGAGAGAGTACAACATTTTTCCCGCTTGTGTGAGTATTCCTCGAGTGCAAAAAATTTGGACGTAACACCATAGATAGAGAAATCGTCCATGAAAATTTCCAAGAATCTTTCTACCAATTCACTAAAGATACTCATCATGCACCTTTGAAATGTAGCCGGTGCATTACACAAGCCAAAATGCATTCTCCTATATGCATAGGTACCAAAAGGACAAAGGAAAGTGGTTTTCTCTTGGTCTTCTAGGGAAATCTCAATTTGGTTGTATCTCGAGTAGCTATCAAGAAAGCAATAGAAAGCTCTCCCCGCCACTCTCTTAAGGACTTGGTCTAGAAATGGGAGTGGGAAATGATCCTTCCTTGTCACGGCATTCAACCTACGATAATCAATGCACATACACCACCCGGTTTGGATCCTAGTGGACACTAGTTCATTGTTCTCATTTTTCACCACTGTGACTCCCGATTTTTTTGGAACAACATGGGTTGGACTAACCCATTTGGAGTCGGCAATGGGGTAGATGATACCCGCATCAAGCAACTTAAGCACTTCACATCTCACTACTTCCTTCATGTTTGGGTTCAATCGCCTTTGCATTTGCCTCGCAGATTTAGCCTCTTCCTCAAGATAGATTCTATGTGTACATAAAAGAGGGCTAATTCCTTTCAAACTGGTGATTGTCCACCCAATTGCTTTCCTATGTTTTCTTAGTACTCTCAACAATTTTTGCTCTTGCTCCATGGTCAGTTTTGATGAAATTACAATAGGATATAATTCATCTTCCCCTAGAAAGGCATACTTAAGATCACTCGATAAAACTTTCCTTTCCTGTTTAGGGGGTTTGGCAAGGGATGACTCAACATTACCTTGGGATGAATCCAAAGGCTCAAATGATGGGGTCCATTGACCCACTGACATGATAGGCATCGACTCTAGATAAGGTATAAGTTCCCTTTCTTCCTTATCAACACATTTCAAAGGATCAAATTCCTCATTATGAATCAGAATTCTCCCTAACAGATCTTTTGTCCATTCTCTCTCAAAGTGCTCTTGACAAAATGTTTAGATCAAATCCATCTCCCTAATGTCCTCATACTCACCAATTTGCTTGGAGACATTGAAAATGTTCATCTCCACAGCCATATTCTCGAAAGATAATTTCATCACCCCATTCCTACAAATAATCAAAGCATTAGATGTAGCTAGGAAGGGTCTACCTAAGATGACTGTGATGGGAGCACTAGGACCTTGTATAGGTTAGGTGTCTAACATTATAAAGTCAACAGGGAAGTAAAATTTATCCACTTGAACCAACACGTGCTCCACAATGCCTCAGGGAATCTTAACTGATCTGTCAACTTGATTAAGGTGAGTTAGGGCACCTAAAACTAAGTGCTAATCCGAAGATTAAACTTAGGGTTTTTTAGAAAAGGTTTTGAAAACTCCCTCAAGAGAGAGTTTTTAAGGAAATAGGTTGTTTGGCAACCTTTGGGAAGATTTAAGCCCTTTTGAAAAATAATTCCATTTTGGTCATTTGAAAACAGAAATCTATGGTTCGGGGGTTGGTTAGGTGTAGGGAAGATATCCTAAGATTATCACCCTACCCCACCCTTTCGGTACCTACATGTTTAATCACTCTTTGTTCATTCACTAGAATAACCGGTTACCATTGTCCACTTAACATCCACTTTAGAATTTTGAAAACAGGGTTTAGTCATTACTTTTCGGATGGATGATGTGTGATGTAAGTTTTTGGAAGAAGTTTGAAAATGATAAGGGTTTTGAAAGAGTTTGGAATAGGAACTTTGAGTTGATTAGAATTTTTGAAAAAGGGATTGGAGTTGGAATAAAAGTTATGACCGCACCATTTTAGGTTGCCTACATATCTCATTTGGCGAGAATCAGGTCATTCGTAGTTCGGGCAAGAGTCCGATGGAAAATAGGCGCATTAGGGCCTTTGGAAGGTTTAAAGACACTTTGGGTCTTTGAAAAAGTTTAAGGCACTTTGAGGTATTTGAAAAAGTTTAAGACACTTTGAGGTCATTGGAAGTTTAAAACCCTTTGTGGTCTTGGAGGCTTTGACTTGAAATTGAATGGTGGAGTGTTTTTTAAAGTGATTTTGGATTACCTTAAAGGAGTCTTGGAAAAAGGCTTTGTCATGACTCAAGGGAATTTGAAAGTGTTTTTAAAGTCTTGTTTTGAAAACATTGGAGGAATGTTTTGATGAATTAGTTTTGGACAGTGGTTTTTTAAAATGGCTAAGGGCTTGGAATCCCAATATGGACAACCTTAGAGGTTGTTCTTGATTTATCGCTTGTCCTTCAAATCTCTAACCATGAGGGGGCTAGGGACACCCTAGGTTTGTGACCTTTTGAAAGCATTTTTGGAAATGTCTTGAAGGTGGAGTGTAGGGACAATTGAAGAGTTTATGGAGTTGGTTTTTTGAAATCACGCGAGTAGGGGATATTGGAGAAATGGATAATGGGAATAGTTTAAAATTGAAAGATCATTCAAAAAGGGTTCATGAGTTGGAACCTTGAAGCATATTAACCTATATTAGGTTAGCTTATGGTTAAAGGTGACCTAAGGTTCACTTGTTGGGGACTGCGGAGTTTCCCACGACCTGGCTATAGTGTATACACATAATACCAAAAATTCTGATTTGATTAACATAGCCTAATCTACGTGATTAAAATCGTACCTTCGAGATCTCTCTGGTTCGATCCCGAATAATAAGAATCAGCACTAAGCACGAAGCAACCGCTCGAACTCAACCTTCGGACTTCTGCTGTATTCTTCATACACTCCTTCCTCTACAGAGAGTGGGCTCGCCGCTGCTAGGGTTTCTCTTCCTCACAAAAACGTGTATCTCGCAATTATGTGTAGAGTGTAACCCTAGCAGCTCTTAGAGCGCGTATATATATAGGCTACAACAGGGACCATATGATTAGTATAACTAAGGCTTCTTACGCAAATGAAGACTTCTAATCCAACCCGGATTAATCATTATTTATGTAAATTATAATTTATACCACTAACGAATTATAATTGCACTCCCTGTTATACTAGAAATTATATTTCGAGCTCCATATTATTAAATGCCTATTTACCTCCCCATGTTAACATTACAGATACCCGTCTATTAAATTAAATTACTGACAATTAAATTTAATAGACTTATTTAATTCCTTGAGACCTTCCACTTAACTTATTTGACATGTCGGATTCATAATCCACCTACAGGGTTTGACATAATCAAAACTTATAAGCTTCCTTAAGGGGGTATCATCAATCCCTATACGGGGACGTGGATTCCATCAATAATAAATATTCACTATGCACATAATGTTATTGTCCAACTCACTAAGTTTATTGACCCACAAAGAATCTCACTCTTCTGTGAATCAAAACAATAAATACTACATGCACATGTCTATTAATTATATTAGGATTAAGAGCATAAGCACTCATAATAATCATGAGGTATTAATTGTTTTATATAGTCAATATAAAAACAATTACCTCAACACGGTCCTATTCAATACACACAAAGTGTACTAGTGCAAGGAGTTGGAACTATACCGTTCCCCATACTCAAGATAGACCTATTAAAACCTTGTACTACAGTCCTACTGATGGTATATTGTAAGCACCCCATTTTTTACCACTCGGCAGTCTACACTCCGTCTAGACTTGTACTCAAGTCAATATGGACGTATTCTAATCGAAACCAGCTTTCTAAGTCCAAATCCCGTCTGTCCATCGCTTCGCGGGCCCGCCAAGCCCAAATAGAGGCAAAATGACCAAAATGCCCTTAGGGGGCATTGTTCTTTCCAACTCCAACTCCAACCCCTCTCTAGAGACAGTTTATTCCTCGAGACGGTCAGGCACGTCTTTCCGAAGATGGTAAGTCCCTTTTCCAATCCCTCTCTCGAGACAGTTTATTCCTCGAGACGGTCCTAAATCAGGAACGTCTTTTTGAAGTCGATAAGTCCCCTTTCCAATCCCTCTCTCGAGACAGTTTATTCCTCGACACGGTCGGGCACGTCTTTTCGAAGACGGTAAGTCCCCTTTCCAATCCCTCTCTCGAGACAGTTTATTCCTCGAGACAGTTCCAAATCAGGCACGTCTTTCCGAAGACGGTAAGTCCCCTTTCCAATCCCTCTCTCGAGACAGTTTATTCCTCGAGACGGTCCTAAATCAGGCACGTCTTTTAAGAGATAATAAGACCCCTTTCCAATCCCTCTCTCGAGACAGTTTATTCCTCGAGATGGTTCCAATTCAGGCACGTCTTTTCAAAGACGGTAAGACCCCTTTCCAATCCCTCTCTCTCGACAGTTTATTCCTTGAGACGGTCTGAGTAGCGAAAATACTCGCAAATATCACAACCGTCCGAGTAGCGGAAATACTCGTAAACAGGTCGACATAGGGAACTGCCAATAAACCCCTGTGTCACGACGGTCGTCGTCAGGGTGGCGGAAACACTCAAAACCCAAGTCAACACCAGTGCCTCTAGCCCACTTCGGTGAAAAATGACCAAACTGCCCCTTGGGCCTTTTTCGAGACTTTCTGGTCAAGATGACCATTCTGCCCCTAGACATCCAAATGCCCCGGGAACCACACCGGCCCTGGGTATCAAACCGGTAACTTCCTGAGAATGCTTTTTATAGTATTCTCAACCTTTCTCTACCTTTCCGAATCATTCCGAGTCATTTCCGGCCAACCCGGTACAAAATGACCATTTTGCCCCTGGTAGGCCGGTCACCTTTTCCGACCACACCGGCTCTGGGTATCAAATCAGAAACCTTTGAAAACATTCTGAATAATGTTTCCAAATCTTAAGTCTTCTTCCGGGACAGTCCAAGTCCGTCCGGCAGGTTCTCGATCCGATTGGCCGTTTTGCCCCTAAAGGCCCGGTCAACCCTTTCGACACATCATATCTTCACTTTTCAAGTCAAATACCTCTGGGGCACTATTTTAAGTGTACCTGCTCTTTCTCGGTCTTCCGGGTCATTCCCGGTCTTCCAAACTCCTTTTCGGACTTTTCGAAGTCACTCCTAGTGAAGCCAGGCTAAAAATTACATGGTAGTAACTAGTACAGGTGCCCAAATCTAGTCAAAGATACGTTGCTTGCCGACTAACAAACTTTCCTAATTTCCAAGCCAAGAATTGGCCTAGCGCCACTCCTAGTGGCACCAAGAGCAATTTTGCCCTGGCGCCACTGCAACAGGTGCTAGGTTTGTCCAACCTCTATAGATGCAGAGCCTCTTCCAACGTGAAAGGGGTCCGCAAACTTAATCTAAGAATCATATAATTTGATATACAGAGCTCGTGCACTCCCTAAACCCTAGCTTCCTTAGGTTTTTCAAACCCTAGCCACCATACACTAAACCCTAGCCTCATATACACTCATACACACCCCCATACACTCATACACTAGCCTTCAACCCTCCTTTGAAGACTTGAAGAGCTGCAATCAGAAGTTTGAAGATTAAGGACAACTCTTGAGGATTGAAGATGAAGATCAAGACGAAGATCGAAGGCAAGCAAGGCGCGCAAAATAAACAAGACATACGGTAGGATTTCTATTTAAATTTCCGCACTTCCCCCTCTCTCTTCTCTCTCCTAACCCGCTTGGGTTTTCTTTATTTTAATCCCCCATCTCTTTCCCCCCCTTTCTTTGCATGCTTGAAACAAGGGGACTCCCAGTCCATGTGTAGGATTAGACTATCGGAGGGTTACCGTGTCGGGGGCTTTCCTTTAGGCTAATCGGAGACTACGTGGGTTCGGCCTCCTTGATTATGTGGTGAAGCCTTAACCTTGTATGTTCACGACCCCAAACTTGCATTGTGCATATCATGATCTCGCATCTTCCAAAAAATCGTTTTCAAAATTTGCATTCAACTTGTTTTCAAAATTGCATCAAAATTTCTTTTTCAAAACTTGTTTTCAAAATCACAATCCTGGGGTGATTCTAGCATTTTCATGACTAGGATTGCTTTAGGAAAGTGTTATATTCAAAGTGACCAATATGGTTCGTATTTTCAAATCTTGTTGTTTTCAAAACCGCTTTCCTAAAGTGGTTCTAGCCCTCTTATGGTTAGAATTGCTTTAGGAAAGTGAGAAATTTTCAGACCTTCTAAAAACTCTATTTTCAAAAGTCTCTCTTTTTAAAACCCCCTTTTTCAACATACTTTCCAAAAACTCTCCTTTCCAAAGTTGTTTTCAAAAACTCCCTCCAAAAATCCATCTTCCAAAACTTATCTTTTCAAACTGCTTTCCAAAACACTCTCCTTAAAATTCACTTTCCTAAAAACTCTCTCCAACAATCTCCTTCTGAAAATCTTTCTAAAAAACTCTCTTTCCAAAATCTTCCCTCCAAAAATCTCCTCTCTAGGTTTTCTTTCCAAAAATCGTTATTTCCAAAAAAACGCACTTTCCAAAAAACTCTTCCCTTAGAGCCCAAGTCAAGCCCTAGAACCCACAATTACGAAACCCTAATTTTCTTTCCAAAAACATAGTTTTCAAACTTGCCTTAAAACCTAGGTTTCCAAAACCTCTTGTTCTCACATCCAAACTATACACATTTCCAAAACCTATTTTCTACGTCAAAACTATAGTCTTCCGAATCTAGGGTTTCTAAAATTTCCCTTTCCAAATCCTTGTCAAATCCTATCTTCCCTTTAGAAAACCAAATCCAATCTTCCTGTTTAGGAAACTAGATCCTATCCTCCGTTTTTGGAAACAAAATCAAACCTTCCCTTTTAAAAACAAAATCCAATCCCTTCCTAATCCAAATCTTTCCTAATTCCCCTCTTTCCTAATTTTCTACCTTCCTAAGTCATAAGTTTCCTAAAGCTCTCAAATCTTTCCTTAAACATTAAACTTCCACATCTTTCCTAATTCAGCCATTTCCTAATTTTACCCCTTTTTCAAATCTTAACTTTTGAAACCTAAGTTTTCAAACCTTCCCTAAATTCAAACCTTTCCTAATTTCAAGATTTTCTAAAACTCAAACTCTAAAACTTTCTAAATCTTAAACTTTCTAAATTCTAAACTTTCCTAAAACTTCAAATCTTTCCAAATTTCAAAACTTTCTAAAACTCAAAACTTTCTTATTTTCAAAACTTCATTGTTTTCTAAACTTTGCAACTTTCAAAACTTCCCTATTTCAAAACTTTCCTAAGTTGAAACTTTTCTAAATCAAAACTTTCCTAAAATGACACTTTCCTAATTTTGAAACTTTCCTAAAACGAAACTTTCCAAAAGTGATACTTTCCTAATTCAAAACTTTCCTAAATCGAACCTTTCCTAATTTGAATCTTTCCTGAATCTAATCCTTTCCTAAATCTTCCAAGTTTAACATTCGAGTCAAATCTTTCTAAACCTCTAGTCTTTCCTAATTCTCTCTTTCCTAAGTCTCGGTTTCTTAAACCTCCATCTTTCCAAAATAAGTCTAAATCTTTCTTCCAAGTTCTATCTTTTCAAAACAAAATTCAATCTTTGCAATTCCAAAATTCTAAATTCCAATTTTCAATTCTCTATTCAAAGTTCAATTTCTCAATTTTTCAATCCAACTTCCAATTCAATCTCTTTTCCAAATCAAACATTATATTTTCAATCGGACTCTTGTCCGAACTACGACTGACCTGATTCCTCCAAAAGGATACGTAGGCAACCCTCATAGGTGCGGTCTCCACATTTTTCAAATTTTTAATTCCACAACTTCTTTCAAATTTGAAATTCCACAACATTTTTCAAATCTCAAATTCCACAACATGCTTCAAATTTGTACTTCTATAACTTCTTTCCAATCTCCAATCCTACAACATTCTTTCAAGTTTCCAATTCCATAACTCTTTTCAAATTTATTTTCAATTCCAATTTCAAATCTCTTGTAAAATCAAATCAAATTCTTTTCAAATTTATTTCCAATTCTATTTTTCAATTCTCTTAACTTGCACTTGCATATCATGCATCATGCCTTTTTAAACATTCTTTTCCAAAGTAAATTGGATTGAACATTAGTTAGTTAAAGACTCTCATAGGTAAATCTAGGGTAGATTGACTTGTAGGTACCGAAAGGGCGGGGTAGGGTGATGGCTTAGTGCGTCTTCCCTACATGTAACCAACCTCCGAACCTAGATCACTGTTTTCAAAGACCAAAAGGAGTTATTTTTCAAAAAAGGGCTAAATGTTTTCCAAAAGTGGCCAAACGACCTACTTTTCTTAAAAACCCTCTCTTGAGGTGATATTTTCAAAATCGTTTTCCAAAACCTTAAGTGTAGTCTTCGGATTATTCTTAGTTTTTATGTGACCTAACTCATCTTAATCAAGTTAGGTGGCCACTCCAAATCTTTTCTAAAAAGCCCTTTATTCAAATCAATTTTCAATTCAAACCTAGTCGCACTCATTCTTCTAGAAGGGTGAGTTTTAACGAGAGAGTACAACATTTTTCCCGCTTGTGTGTGTATTCCTCGAGTGTGAAAAATCTGAGCGCAACAGCTGGCGACTCTACTGGGGACACTTAGAGGGTTAGGCCATAGTCATATCTCTTTACCCTTTACCCGTGTAGAGTCTTCAATTAACTTGGTTCAATCCTATTCACTTTAAATTTTCAAAACTAAATTTTCAAAATTGTTTTCAAAAAACATGCATTTATTCATATTATCTTGTATTATGTTTGTCATCCACATACTAACTCTTGCATCTTTTGTTTTGTAGGTGCACTTTTTGTTTAAATTTTATTAACTGCTATGCATGAATGTGATGAACAGGATGAATAGGAGTTGTTGGGCTCTTTCCTCCACTTTTTAAAAATCACACACACACTGCATGTGCACCTGCATTCTGCATACTTGCATTATTACCCTGGTATGTCCTTTCTAGTTAGAAAGGGGGAACGGTATATTGGTTGTGGGCAAGATGCTGTGTCAGTTTCTTCGCCTAGGCCTCTTGATGGTTCCCCCACTCAGATCACCAACCGATCATGGCACCACCTCGGGGAGTGGGCCTAGGTTTGAAGATCTAGGGACCGAGCCTTTTTAGGACACATTAGTCAACCTTCAACCTCATACTCATATAGACACCATGCATAACCGAACCTCTACTAGATTTAAGACACGAGCACCGTTTTCAAAACCACGGAGGAAAGGGCGACTGCTCTTACTTTCATTTATACTTGTTTATTCTTGTTGTTATAATGACTGTATTCATACTGTTATAATGGTTATCTAACTGCTCATGCTTGCACGTTTATCTTGCTACTGCATTCTCTCCCCTTATACTCTTCGCATACCCATATTCATGCATTCCATATTCCACGTCAAGACAAGAGCTTCAAGTAACTCAAGTCACTGTATTCTCATGCATATGATCAACCCATTGAGAACGACACCAAAGTCACTGTCTCTTGCATTAAACCTACGTAAACCCTAAGGGTTCCCACGTAACCCTAAGGACTCATGGCATGCACCTCAATTCATTTCATAAGAGGGGCCCCAATCCCTCTATTCTCACAGAGATAGGGTTGCCAAGAAGACAAGGGGCAATCAATCAACAAGGTCTTCCAGCGACCTCCTCGACATCAAATCCAAGGAAGGCGAATCCGAAGACTCAAGAGTAGTTTAGGGTTTCCCTTTGTAAAAGTAGATAGGTGGAAGTCCAAAGGAAAGTGTTCCCCCTCCCCCTATTAAAATGTATTTCAGTTCTTTTGTATCTTAAATCCAAAATTCAATGTACTTCTTTTTACTCTTATGAATGAATGCATGGATGGCTGAAGATTCCTACTTGACGGTAAAGTATCTACATACAGGGGCAAATCCCCTATCTCCAAGAGTGGGCCAATACATCATGACTAGTTTCCCTCCTTGAGAGGGGCACCCTAGAGCATGCATTGCATAAAGACTTGTCAAGGTCAAACACTGACTCTTTCCTTTTGTTGGTTTTAGGTACCTTCCCTCGTTCCCTAGTCTTACAAGCATGGAATTGCTTACTCTTGATACTTTAACTCAATTACTAGCAGAGTCAAGAGGAGTCAAGCATAAGATGACCGAAATGGAAGGCATGCTTTCCTCACTCTTATCCCACGCAACCCATGAGCAAGCAGAGTCCTCACAGGCCCAAACCCATGATGGACGAAAAAGGATGAAGAAGGAAGACCATGACTATGCCACCACTATTGCTTACCAACAACCTCCCCAGGCCGAGGGCCCTGCTCGAAGGCCTTCCAAATCAACCCCTAACCAAGCACGAGGATTATATAATCTCTCCTTTGGATATCATCCCAACCCTTTTGGCCTTGCCACCAAAAATTGTCCCATTTTGAAACATAAAACTCGAAGCCCTTTCAATTCCCGAACCATCAACCCAACTATGACCTCACCAAAACTTGGTCCCCAATCTGTAACACCTCCTCGGCCTAGGAAAACAAGTGGGAAAAAACGGACGTTTTCTAAACTTGCATGCTCTCAGACCACAGCTTATTTTGGCCTCTTAGTAGCTGGATATCTGAAACCTATACCTGCTCGACCCTAGCCAAATCCTCTACCTCATTACCTCAAATCTACAGCAAGCTGTAAGTATCATTCGCATAGCCAAGGACATGACACTGAAGATTGTTTGGCTCTCAAGCATAAGATTCAAGACCTGATAGATAACAAGATCATTGGTGTACGACCAGCAAATCCTTCTCCGAACGGCCCTACAGACCCTCCACTGGACCACACCGTCAACATCGTTATGAAGTTTGGTAACAACAAGGTTTTTTTTGGTGCATGCCAAGAGATATATTACAAGGATGGGAAGGAGATGGAATGCGATGATATGGAACAGAGTCGTACTCGGTTACGGTGCAACCCTGATAAAATGCCGACCCTCGAAGACAAACTCGCATATGAATCTGTGAAAAAAATTGACTAGGAGCTGTCCAAACTAGGTAATAAAAATCTCCCATTGTGTATACCTGAGGAGCATCGAGCCCCAACTAGAGGCCAGAGCAGAAAACCCTGGGCACGACCTATCGAGCTGGATGAATACAAGTCGCCCGAATGGTTTGTTAGAGGAACTCCGGAGAAAACAAATGAAGGCAAAACAGTCAAGAAAGTTGACAATTACATCATTGCCTCCAATTCACTTGGAACTCCGGGAGAAGCATCTACCTATCCTGCCTTGGTTGAAAATCTCAACCGTGGATGGAATGCAGATGAGGGCACGGGCCCAAGACCTTACTAAAGATGGGTTCCTTGCACAAGCATACAAGAAAGGGGTGTTTACATTCACTTTCTTTCTATCCCTTTTACTTCCTGTCTTTAAATTAATATTTATGTTCCGTTTTTTTTTTAAGAACTCTATGCTTGCCATAAAATTCAAAATAGTAATCAAGTAACGGTCTTTTATTCCATTGATGTTGTCTTATCGTCTCTTAGGAATGGTAGCTACTTCCTCCACAAGGGGCATGGTGTGTCTTATGGAGTGATCCAACTTGAAGAGATGATAGCATGAGTTAACCACTCACCAAATGATCAGCTTTCCATAGAGAGAGAGGATAATGATGAGTGAGGATACTACCCAAAGGCAGCACTTGCAGGACTTTGAAGCTAAGTGATGTGTGGCCAGTTTATCAAAATGAAGAGGAGCCATCTTGCACTTCCCCACATATAAATAAAGGAATAAATAACTAAATAAATAAACAAATGTGCTTATATTCTCTTTGTTTAACCCCTAGAGCCTCACAACAAACAAAGTTTTCTTTGTCCACCCCGATCTAAGACTGTCCTCCCCACACTGGGGCATACAATAGTTTGAGAACTCTAGGAATGGTATCCACCATTGTTGTGCTAAGGCAGCAATGAAAGCTCCATAGATCAAGCAATCTAATTCAAAGTGAAGAGCGGCCCTCATTTCATTTCTCATACAGTCAAAAGTAACCCTTTGCCAAACCTGTTCAGCCATCCATCTTTTTTTTTCCTAGAAAACCCCAGCCTAAGGATCACCGCTCACATTGGGTAGATTAAACCGCCAAGGAAAAGGTCTAAAGAAAGAGGGTCGAAGAATTAGTCGTTCCATAAAAGAAAAAGAAAGTAAAAAACAAAGTAAAGGATTTGCCAAGGGGCAAGAGGCCGAAAAAAAAAATTAAAAAAATAAAAAAAAAAAAGAAGAAGAAGAAGAAGAAGAAAACCATGATTCTAAGGAAATGCCTAAAGGAACCATGATGGAGTCATCTTCAAAGGCATAATAAGAGGATTGAAAGAAAAGAAAGTGATGTTTATCTCAAGAAGTATGTAGAAAGGGTGAAAGAACAAGATCATTGTCACCCTGAGAAGTATATGGTCAAAAGCAAGACGGAAATTTAAAGGTGATCCTAGGTTATAAGGAAACCCAATAGAAACAATAGGTTCGAGCCTTTACCCTTTTCTTGCAAAACCTCGAAACCATGGCCTACATTACAACCCTATTAAAGTCCCCTCTGATTGAAAGCAGATTACTTAATCTAAATGAGCTAGACACGTTGCCAAAGCCAAGAAGGATGCTAGTACTGCTGAAAAGTAGTCAAGGACGGTATGGATCCAAACCCTATCGAAAACAACATCAAATTTGAGCCTGCACATCCCGTTGTTTCTAAGACCCCATAACCAAGCCTGCATTACAGTCCCAAACAAAGTCTCCTCGGATTGAAATGATTGCCCACTTATCGCTCTGCCAAAGGCCAAGTAAGCTGTTGCTAAAACCCCGAGAGTCGAGAGTTTCAGCCCAATAACCATATACACTAACCCTAAGACAGAGGGTTGGAGGCGATCAAGAGATTGAGAACAGTGCGAAATGCTATCATCCAATCAAGGTAAGGTTGAGCCAGAAGAGAGGCTAAATCCCTGAAGAGGAGGGAGTTACTATTCCCAGGACTACAAGTCTAACAACACCCTGTGTCATTCTGTTAACATAATTCTAACTTGTACATATGTTAAAAAAAAAATCAGCATGGGCTTCGCACACATAGGATATAACTCCTTGTAGAAATAGAAGTCATTAACATCAACTCATGTAATAGATATCTAACATCATCATACATCACATGCATCTGATCATATGCCTAGCTGTAAAGATCATAAATGTATCTGTCTATCCATGCATCTAAGTACTATAAATATCCATTTTTGTACAAAATATCAGAATAAAACTGTCTAACATAAATACATCTCAGGGACAAGGAGCAGAAGAGGATCAGAGTCTCTACAAGGGGCATCTATCATAGGTCAAAGTCGATATCATCTGGATCAAAATCCCCGAAACCCGGGATCGGAGGAGGTGGATAACTACTCGAAGCACCACCATCCTGCAGGGAAGATAGGACCGAAATCAGCTACATACAAAAGGACCTAAGCAACAGCAGAGCAAGAAGAAGCAGAGAGAGAATAACTTACCCCCCCACCACCCAGCTGAGATAACCGAGCTGTTAGGGAGGCTACCTCGGCCTGGTACTAATCCCGCTCCATCTGGTACTGATCTCTCTAGTCTCGCATAGCAGTAAACTCAGTCTAGGGCACGTATCCTCCTGCTCGGCGCCACAAGTTGACCACCTCCTGGCCAACAGCGTACCCGCCGACCACCACCTCAAACTGGGTGAAGGCACCAACCGAATGAGCCCCAAAATGTGCAGCATAATCTGTATCCGGAGGAAGCAAGAACTCGACACCTGGATGACGCTCCTGATAAGGGATAGGCACTCCCACCACCAGGGCTCCAAACATATACTCTGGCAGAGCTCCTGCTGATCAGAACTCCTTATGAAACTGACGCCAGTGTCGCTTCCCGAGATAGGACTCCCAAGTGTCATCACTGAGAAAAGCAGCTCTCGACAAGGACAATGGGACCAAATACCGGACTGTCTCATAATGGACTGATCCAATGAAGGGCCGCCAGGTCACATCCCTCGCCTCGATCAGCTTCAGGTTAGCCCGGAGTGTCACAAAGTCAGTAATCTCTGACCGCTGGGCTACCCAATCACGAGCCCACCTCAAGGCATGAGGATAAAGGTCATCCTCAACAACTGTAGGGCGACGCACCGGCAGGTACTCGTAACTCCACCAAACAAGGAAAGGCCAGAAGCTAGTCATGTTGCCCCAACGAGAAGAAGTCCGAACCCGCATCGATCGAAGAAAGCAGCTGAAAGAAAAGGACCCCCAATCCAACTCAGATAAAGCTCCAAGATCAGTTACTATACTCACCAAACGACACGGCACGAGTGACTTGTTGTTGCAGAAGCAGCTAAAGATGATATACAACACAAGTCACCGTCTCATGATATCCCGCATGGCAGGCAATGGCTCAGTAGCAAAAGTATGGTCATCCTGACTGATCCAAGAGACTGAGAAGGCAGAACGCTCAGGAGGAGGCAAGTCCAACAGCAAACAGGCCTCGTCCCTACTGACTGGATGCAGGGTGATCTGCCGGCCAACAAAAGAGAGCCCTGTAATAATCGCCCAATCCAAAGGAGTGGGACCTAACTCGAAGCCGATGAAATGAAAGGTCCCGGTCTCCCCGAACCACCTCTCAACAAGTGCCAACACTAAATGCCGGTTCAGGCGGTTAGCCTGTAATCCCATGAAGGTGCCAAATCCGATCTCCGCCAAGAAGGCATGATATGATAGAGCAGCCCGCTGTATGGTCACAAAAACCTGATGAACAGCCCCTCTGAAAGCTGTATGTACCCGCAGAGGAGGCAAATGCTATCTAGAGTACACAGTGGGGTGGTAGGCAAGATCCCCGAGTGGTGGGACGTCTGGTATCTGCAAATCTCCCAAGTCGGCATCCATTTGCCTATGCCTAGAAAAAGCTCTCCCATAACCGGTCACCTGATCCCCAGGGCCCGGTACCTCCTCCTCGGCGAAAGCTTGCTCAACCGGAGAAAAAGGGTCGACAGGTAGCCTACTCCCCTGCCCACTCTGACTAGAGCAGGATCGTCCGGTAGATCATCAACTACCTCTAGATCGACTAGAGTCGCCAGTGGAATTTGTCCGAGCCGCCTTCCCCGAGCGGCGCCTCCGCTCAGAACCGTCATCACCCGCGTCTGCCATCTTGAAAAGGTAAGCCAAAGTAAGAGACGTTAACATACCATACATGCAATTCAAATAATAACAAAATAAGATAAACAACTAACACAAACAAAACAAATAATGGATTTCGAATGATAAATGAAAAACAAAATTTCTACACATCCGCATTTTCTAATTTTCAAATCACATCTCAAGGGTTTTTTGTCTTTTCCTTTCAACAATATTTTATTTCCAAAAACTTTTTCTAACTCTTTCCCTAATTTCTAAAAATTTCAGTAGAGTCTCGTTTAAAAACGGTCCCTACAACACTCATGACATCGACACAAAACACAAAACGAGCACTTCACATTGTCACAATCACATGACATCAGCACCCGTGCACACTTTTAAATTTTTCAAAATTTTCAAAACACATGCTTTATTTTTCCAATAAATCCATGGTTTTCAAAAATGTCTTAAATTTCCTCAAAATTCTTTCAAATGTTTTCTAAAAATATTCTTACCTTCTTCAAATTTTAAACTCTAAAAATCCCATCAATTTCTTGAGTTTTCTCATTTTCCTAAATTTTCTAAGTACTTTCCTAATTTTCAAAAAATCAAAAATTCACTAAGTTTTCAAAAAATCACGAAACTTCATACGGTTGCTAAACACATTTTTCTAAGGTACATTGCACAAAAATATAGCCAGAAAACCCAATGCCCAAGTCTGTAAGAACAAATTCACTATTCCTGCAGAAAATCCCCTTCACATATTCATATATAATCACTCAAATTCAATCAAACAAGCACCAAAATGCAAAAATAACATCACCATCATGTTTAAAACACATCAAAACATCAAGTTCCACTATTCACATGATTCAAACGAAGTTCTACACATCAAAATTAACAAAATTTGAAAACTCACTTTTTGGAAGTTCTCCGGCAAAATCTTCTCTTCCGGCGACTTTTCTAATGACGTGGTCTCCTTCCGGCAATCACCCGTGGTCTCCAAGAAGTGCCCCTTCAAGGTTCAAGTCAAGTCTCATGTAGAATCTCTCGGATTTGCAGAATCTCTCCAAAATGCCGCAACTGTTCGAACCAGAAATTTTCTGGTTTTAATTCTAAGCTTGGCGCCACTAGTGCAGGCGCCAAGCATTTTCTGCCAAAGGCGTCACTGCTAGTGGCACCAATTGCAAAATTTGGGCAGCTTTGCCCTTTTCTTGCCAAAACTCATTTTCGAAGGCCTTTTTGGCCCGCTATTCGTTTTCGACCCCTATTGTCGAAAGATTCCTTATGTCCGTCACTCCGACTGCCTCGCGGTCAACATGGGACTCTTACTTTTATCGTTTTCTGTCTTTGACAAGCAAAGACAGAAAAAGAGGGGCAGCTGCAAGCACCCCATTTTTGACCGCTCGGCAGTTTACACTCCGTCCAGACTTGTACTCAAGTCAATATGGATGTATTCCAATCGAAATCAGCTTTCTAAGTCCAAATCTCGTCTGTCCATCGCTTCATGGGCCAGCCAGGCCCAAATAGAGGCAAAATGACCAAAATGCCCTTAGGGGGCATTTTTCTTTCCAACTCCAACTCCAACTCCTCTCTCTCGACAGTTTATTCCTCGAGACGGTCAGGCACGTCTTTCCGAAGATGGTAAGTTCCATTTCTAATCCCTCTCTCGAGACAGTTTATTCCTCGAGACGATCACAAATCAGGCATGTCTTTTCGGAGACGATAAGACCCCTTTCCAATCCCTCTCTCGAGACAGTTTATTCCTCAAGACGGTTTCAATTCAGGCACGTCTTTTCGAAGACGGTAAGACCCCTTTCCAATCCCTCTCTCAAGACAATTTATTCCTCGAGACGGTCTGAGTAGCGGAAATACTTGCAAACATCACAACCGTCCGAATAGCGGAAATACTCGTAAACAGGTTGACATAGGGAATTGCCAACAAACCCCTGTGTCATGACAGTTGTCGTCAGAGTGGCAAAAACGCTCAAAACCCAGGTCAACACCAGTGCCTCTAGCCCACTTTAGTGAAAAATGACCAAACTGCCCCTTGGGCCTTTTTCGAGACTTTCCGATCAAGATGACCATTCTGCCCCTAGGCATCCAAACGCCCCGGGAACTACACCGGCCCTGGGTATCAAACCGGTAACTTTCCAAGAATGCTTTTTATAGTATTCTCAACCTTTCTCTACCTTTCCGGATCATTCTGAGTCAGTTTCGGCCAACCCAGTGCAAAATGACCATTTTGCCCCTAGTGGGCCGGTCACCTTTTCCGACCACACCGACTCTGGGTATCAAACTGGAAATCTTTGGGAACATTCAAAATAATGTTTCCAAATCTTAAGTCTTCCTCCGGGACAGTCCAAGTCTGTCCCGACAGCTTCCCGATCCGATTGACCGTTTTGCCTCTAAAGGCCCGCTCAACCCTTCCGACACATCATATCTTCACTTTTCATGTCAAATACCTCCAGGACACTATTTTAAGTGTTCCTGCTCTTTCCCGGCCTTCCGGGTCATTCCCGGTCTTTCAAACTCCTTTCCGGACTTTCCGAAGTCACTCCTAGTGAAGCCAAGCTAAAAATTACATGGTAGCCACTAGTACAGGCGCCCAAATCTAGTCAAAGATACGTTGCTTGCCGACTTACAAACTTTCCTAATTGGCTGGCACCACTAGTAGTGGCGCCAAGCCAAGAATCGGCCTGGCTCCACTCCTAGTGGCGCCAAGAGCAATTTTGCCCTAGCGCCACTGCAATAGGTGCCAGGTTTGTCCAACCTCTATAAATACAGAGCCTCTTCCAACGTGAAAGGGGTCCGCAAACTCAATCTAAAAATCATATAATTCAATATACAGAGCTCGTGCACTCTTTAAACCCTAGCTTCCTTAGGTTTTCCAAACCCTAGCCACCATACACTAAACCCTAGCCTTATATACACTCATACACACCCCCATACACTCATACACTAGTCTTCAACCCTCCTTTGAAGACTTGAAGAGCTGGAATATGAAGTTTGAAGGTTGAAGACAACTCTTGAGGATTGAAGATGAAGATCAAGACGAAGATTGAAGGCAAGCAAGGCGCGCAAAATAAACAAGACATACGGTAGGTTTTCTATTTAAATTTCCGCACTTTCCCCTCTCTCTTCTCTCTCCTAACCCGCTTGGGTTTTCTCTATTTTAATCCCCCATCTCTTTCCCCCCCTTTCTTTGCATGCTTGAAACAAGGGGACTCCCAGTCTATGTGTTGGATTAGACTATCGGAGGGTTACCGTGTCGGGGGCTTTCCTTTAGGCTAATCGGAGATTACGTGGGTTCGGCCCCCTTGATTATGTGGTGAAGCCTTAACCTTGTATGTTCACGACCCCAAACTTGCATTGTGCATATCATGATCTCGCATCTTCCAAAAATTATTTTCAAACTTGTTTACAAAACTTGCATTCAACTTGTTTTCAAAATTGCATCAAAATCTCTTTTTCAAAACTTATTTTCAAAATCACAATCCTAGGGTGATTCTAGCCTTTCCATGGCTAGGATTGCTTTAGGAAAGTATTACATTCGAAGTGACCAATATGGTCCATATTTTCAAATCTTGTTGTTTTCAAAACCGCTTTCCTAAAGTGCTCCTAGCCCTCTTATGGTTAGAATTGCTTTAGGAAAGTGAGACATTTTCATACCTTCTAAAAACTCTATTTTCAAAAGTCTCTCTTTCTAAAACCCTCTTTTTCAACATGCTTTCTAAAAACTCTCCTTTCCAAAGTTGTTTTCAAAAACTCCCTCCAAAAATCCATCTTCCAAAACTTCTCTTTTCAAACTCCTTTCCAAAACACTCTCCTCAAAATTCACTTTCCTAAAAACTCTCTCCAACAATCTCCTTCTAAAAATCTTTCTAAAAAACTCTCTTTCCAAAATCTTCCCTCCAAAAATCTCCTCTCTAGGTTTTCTTTTCAAAAATCCTTATTTCCAAAAAAACGCACTTTCCAAAAAACTCTTCCCTTAGAGCCCAAGTCAAGCCCTAGAACCCACAATTACGAAACCCTAATTTTCTTTTCAAAAACATAGTTTTCAAACTTGCCTTAAAACCTAGGTTTCCAAAACCTCTTGTTCTCACATCCAAACTATACACATTTCCAAAACATATTTTCTACGTCAAAACTATAGTCCTCCGAATCTAGGGTTTCTAAAACTTCCCTTTCCAAATCCTTGTCAAATCCTACCTTCCTTTTAGGAAACCAAATCCAATCTTCCTGTTTAGGAAACTAGATCCTATCCTCCGTTTTTGGAAACAAAATCAAACCTTCCCTTTTAAAAACAAAATCCAATCCCTTCCTAATCCAAATCTTTCCTAATTCCCCTCTTTCCTAATATCCTACCTTCGTAAATCATAAGTTTCCTAAAGGTCTCAAATCTTTCCTTAAACATTAAACTTCCACATTTTTCCTTATTCAACCATTTTCTAATTCTACCCCATTTTCAAATCTTAACTTTTGAAACCTAAGTTTTCAAACCTTCCCCAAATTCAAACCTTTCCTAATTTTAAGATTTTCTAAAACTCAAACTCTAAAACTTTCTAAATTCTAAACTTCCCTAAAACTTCACATCTTTCCATATTTTAAAACTTTCTAAAACTTAAAACTTTCTTATTTTTGAAACTTCCTTATTTTCTAAACTTTCCAACTTTCAAAACTTCCCTATTTCAAAACTTTCCTAAGTTGAAACTTTCCTAAATCAAAACTTTCCTAAAATGACATTTTCCTAATTTTGAAACTTTCCTAAAACGAAACTTTCCAAAAGTGATACTTTCCTAATTCAAAACTTTCCTAAATCGAACCTTTCCTAATTCGAATCTTTCCTAAATCCAATCCTTTCCTAAATCTTCCAAGTTTAACATTCGAGTCAAATCTTTCTAAACCTCTAGTCTTTCCTAAATCTTGGTTTCTTAAACCTCCATCTTTCCAAAATAAGTCTAAATCTTTCTTCCAAGTTCTATCTTTTCAAAACAAAATTCAATCTTTGCAATTCCAAAATTCTAAATTCTAATTTTCAATTCTCTATTCAAAGTTCAATTTCTCAATTTTTCAATCCAACTTCCAATTCAATCTCTTTTCCAAATCAAACATTATATTTTCAATCGGACTCTTGTCCGAACTACGAATGACCTGATTCCTCCAAAAGGATACGTAGGCAACCCTCATAGGTGCGGTCTCCACATTTTTCAAATTTTCAATTCCACAACTTCTTTCAAATTTGAAATTCCATAACATTTTTCAAATCTCAAATTCCACAACATGTTTCAAATTTGTATTTCTATAACTTCTTTCCAATCTCCAATCCTACAACACTCTTTCAAGTTTCCAATTCCATAGCTCTTTTCAAATTTATTTTCAATTCCAATTTCAAATCTCTTCTAAAATCAAATCAAATTCTTTTCAAATTTATTTCCAATTCTATTTTTCAATTCTCTTAACTTGCACTTGCATATCATGCATCATGCCTTTTTAAACATTCTTGTCCAAAGTAAATAAGATTGAACATTAGTTAGTTAAAGACTCTCATAGGTGAATCTAGGGTAGATTGACATATAGGTACTGAAAGGGCGGGGTAGGGTGATGGTTTAGTGCGTCTTCCCTACATGTAACCAACCTTCGAACCTAGATCACTGTTTTCAAAGACCAAAAGGAGTTATTTTTCAAAAAAGGGCTAAATGTTTTCCAAAAGTGGCCAAACGACCTACTTTTCTTAAAAACCCTCTCTTGAGGTGATATTTTCAAAATCGTTTTCCAAAACCTTAAGTGTAGTCTTCGGATTATTCTTAGTTTTTATGTGACCTAACTCATCTTAATCAAGTTAGGTGGCAACTCCAAATCTTTTCTAAAAAGCCCTTTATTCAAATCAATTTTCAATTCAAACCTAGTCGCACTCATTCCTCTAGAAGGGTGAGTTTTAACGAGAGAGTACAACATTTTTCCCGCTTGTGTGTGTATTCCTTGAGTGTGAAAAATCTGGGCGTGACATGTGTCCATTTCTATCTAAGACTATGAACGATAAACTTATATTCCGTAAGAACTGATGATCTGACCTTCCGTGTGTAAGTCGTACTCTACACACCAAATCATTTACTATATAGAATAAGAGACACACATGCATAATCATTAAATAAATAACGCAATGCAAATATTTCTCACACAGATTCTCATTAAAATGGAATAACTAATTTATTAATAAATACTAAAGCCATTACACAAAGCATGTCTTTTAGTATAAATTCCCAACATCACTAACTTGGGTTAGGTTAACCTAGGGTTAAGGTGACTTATGGTTAGCTAACTAGGGTTAAGTTAACCTAAGGTGAGTGAATTAGGGTCAAGTTAACCTAGGGTTAGATAACTAGGGTCAAATTAACCTAGGATTGGATAACTAGGGTCAAGTTAACTTAGGGTTAGACAACGAGAGTCAAGTTAACCTAGGGTTGGATTAGAAAATGGTTTTGAAAGTTGGTTTGATGCACTTTTAGAAAGAGTTTTGGAAAACAAAACATGTTATGCAATGGACTTTGGTTGACAACTTTTTTAAAGATCATTTCCATGAAAATTTGGACTCTAGCCAAGAGTATGGTTTATATGGTTGGTGATTGGAGAACATTCCAAGGAAGGTTTCCTCATGACCATTATAACCATAATCTTGACAAGAGTGTAAGGGGTCCTAAAATCAACATGACGATGACAACTTTTTAAGGCACCATTTTTTTTTTTTTTATACAAAGATGGAGAGAATGCATTTTTGAAAATTATCTTTGGAGAGATTTTTGAAAACCATTTTTGCTGGAGGTCATTCCATCAAGAGAGGGTTCCTATGGCCAAATAAAAGGAAAACCACTCAAGAGAGGGTTCTATGGGGCCATTCCAACTACTACACTTAAAAGAATGAAAATCTTAAAAATTAGAGAATTAGAAAGCAACCCTTATGTAAATTAAAATGTCATGATGCCAAAATGAGAGTTAGGGGGTTAGTAAGGGATCTTCTAAGGCATGATTTCTAAGGTTCCATCCTAAGCTTCAAGGAGCCAACTCTTGGAACAATATTTGAAAGAAATATAGAGCTTGGAAATGGCATAAAAGTAAGAGCAATGTAAGCATTATAGAACATGACAATAAGCATAGGATGAAGCCAAGCATACAAAACATGATAAAAAATAGTAGTATGTAAGGGGTCATGATTACTAACAAGGCTTTTAGGCTACACCACATAAACAAGGGACTCCTAGGCCATACCATCTTAAAGTAGGCTAGTGAGAGGTCCCCCTACACGGTGACTCTCACTTGCTTTCCTCTAGGCATGATCTAAGAGTCCTCTTGGCTCAAGCATGCAAGAAAGGGGGGTTGAAGATGGGGATTAAAATAGGGAATAGCCTAAGTAGTCTAGGAGGGAGAAGAGAAGAGTGGGGGAGAGCACAAATGTAAAAGGGATACCACCTTTTGCCTTCAACACACTTGTAGTCTTCAATGGATGTCTTAATTGGAGCTTGAGTCACTTCAAGAGGGCTTGAGGGGCTGGAGTGGAGTGTGTAAGTGTGTATGAGTCTTTGTATATGTAGTGTATGGGCTTGGGAGATGTAGAATCTAGCCTAAGTGTTGGAGGGGTGGAATATACGTAAGGATTCGAGTTTATAGAGTGATTTCAGCAGAACTTTGCATCAATTTCGGACCTGTAATATGCAAAGGGGGAGGCCTCTATTTATAGGCAATCTGGAATAGGTCTGGCACATATACTACATGCGTCTGGCCAAAATTTGGCCGTGCGCATGTAGGATATGCGCAAGTACTGTTCCATTGCTAGAATGACATGTGGCACCCCATGTACTGGATAAATCTCGACTGTTGATCGAAAGTTGGTCGATCTGATCAAAATTTGAGAGCATGTAGCATATGCTCCATCACCGGGAAGATTCGTCCAAACTTTGCCTCGATAATTGAGTCAATCGGGAAGGTTTCGGGGGAATCGGTCGCACTTGGGATATTCTCCCAAGGCTTCCGATGAACTTTCATGTTTTTGAAGAGTCCGAATGGTGTTTGGAAGTGTGAGATATTGTCTCGAGAAATGTGCATAAAAGGACACTTTTGTGGAGCGTCTGTGATACGCTCCAAGGGTGTTTGAAAGTGGCTGTTTTCGAGCCTTGTGATCATGGTCTTTGGGAAGCAATCTCATCGATCGGACTGTACCAATGGAGAGTACTTTGGAAATACTTTTGGGAATTCCTAGATTTACGCATTTCTCAAGTTGTTTGATGGTGCGTTTTGATCAGGGAATTGGGGAAAAAGTCAACCTTGGTGGAGCGTCTGCGAGACGCTCTAGGGGTTGTCAAAAGTAACAGTGTTTGAGCCATACGATGAAGGGCCTCGGGAGGCGATCTGTCCAATCGAGCCGTATCGATGGAAAAATTTATGAACGAGCTTTCGAGAATTCCCTGATTTATGCGTTATAACCAGGGAATCAGGAGAAATGATAATTTAGGCAGAGCGTTTGCGAGACGCTCCAAGGAACTTTTATCGAGTCGTAAGCGTTTAGTGTCGTAGGGTCCTCCTCGGTTTAAACAAGGGCATGTGGTGAAACCTTTTGTTCAAAATCCCAAGGCCGGTGCTGTGTTAGGGCATATTTGGGCTTCTAGGGGCAAAATGGTCATTTTGACCAGGATTGGCTGGAAATGGTCAGGAATGGTTTGGTGTGTTGTGTTAAGCATGCAGGGTTGTTCAAGGATGCCTTTGGGAGAGTCTTTTACCGTTCGGCTGGGTTTGTGCAGTGTCGAGGTGTTTAGGGGCAAAATGGTCATTTTGACTGGAGTGGGCCGGAATAGGACCGGATTTGAACCAAATGGCGTGCGGGGGACGCCTAATGGTTTAAAAACACTCTGGACTGATGGACTTATCATTTTGAGGGATTTTGAACTTTCCCAAAATGTGCCTGGAGGCCCTAGGGGCAGGTTTGGTCATTTTTCACCGAGTCGGGCTAGCAAGCGCCGGTGTTGACCTAGGTGTTGGTTCCCGAGACAGCCCGGTCTCGGAAAACTAGCTGTGCAGTGTTGGTCTCTAAGAACGCCCGATCTTAGAGAACTACCAGTAAGGGTGGTGTTGGTTCCTGAGAACGCCTGGTCCTAGAAAGCTACCTGGAAGGATGGTGTTGGTCTCTGAGAATGCCCGGTCTCAGAGAACTACCAAATGATGAACATTTTACGTTGGCGGGCTAGCAGGGGCCAAAAGTGAACCATCTGGAATTTGATGAGGTGTTGGTCCCCGAGATCGCCCTATCCCGGGAAGCTACCTGGATGGCGTTGGTTTCCGGGACTGCCTGGTCCGAAAAGCTGCCTGGAATAAAGGTGCTTATGGCTCTAGCAGGTCCTTGTAGGCCCGAGAAGCAACCAGTTGGTTAGATTGGAGATTGAAGGGCTCGTCTTGAGCTTGCATATGCTATGGTGTTTGAAAACTGGACCCGGTCGAGCCAGAGAGTGTCGAGCGGGCAAAAATGGAGTGCTTACAGCTGCCTCTCTTTTTCTGTCTTTGTTTGTCGAAGACAGAAAAATAATAAGGAAGGATCCCATGTTAACTGCGAGGCAATCGGAGGGACCGGAGTGGTTGGAATTTTGAATTTTAAGTTTTGAAAACTGGATTGTTTGAATTTTGGAATTTTGAAATGATTTTGAAAGGGTTTTGAAATTTTTCCTGAACTGACATTCCGACCAATGGAATGACACTCCTTTAGAGAGATTCAGGATATTTGAATTTTGAAAAGGATTTTTTTTTTAAAATGATTTTGAAATGGCCTTCTATAATGGAGGGATTTGGATTTGAATTGGAAGAGTTTGGAAAACTTTTAAAACTTGGAATGAAACTTTTGAGGAAAAAGGTTTGAAAACCTAGAATTTGATTTTGGAATTAAACTTTTTGTGGAGAAAGTTTTGAAACCCCGGAAACTTTTTTGATAGTACGCTTTTTAAGGTAAAAGCTTGAAAACCCAGAATTTTGAAAGTCAAGCTTTTTGAGGTAAAAGCTAGAAAACCCGAAATTTTGAAAGTTAAGCTTTTGTGGTGAAAGTTAGAAGACCCGAAAATTTGAAAGTTCAGCTTTTTGAGGGCAAAGCTAGATAACCCAAAATTTGAAAGTTAAGCTTTTCAAGACGAAAGTTAGAAAACCCGAAATTTTGAAAGTTGAGCTTTTTGAGACGAAAGCTAGAAAACCCGAAATTTTGAAAGTTAAGCCTTTTGAGGCGAAAGCTAGAAAACCTGAAATTTTGAAAGTTAAGTTTTTTGAGACGAAAGTTATAAAACCCGAATTTTTTTTTTTAAAAACAAAGCTTTTGAAGGAAAAGCTCAAGAAATTCGGTAATAATAATAATTTTTTTTTTTAGATTGAACTTTTTGGAGGAAAAAGTTTTTGAAAAACCCGAGAAATGATTTGATGTCAAACTTTTTAAAGGAAAAAGTTAGAAAACCTAGAGGGTACTTTTGAAATCAAACTTTTTGAAGGGAAAAGTTAAAAAACCTAGAAAGGTGAAAACCATTTGAAAGGGATTCATTTAAACTCGAAATTCAAAAAGTACTATATATTGTTTGTTTTTTTTTTTTTTTACGAGGGTTAGAAAACTTGCTTTGGCTCAGAACTTGGGAACTCTTGAAAACAAAATGTATAGAAAATTCATTTTGACTCAAAACTTTGAACTTTTGAAAACAAAATGTGTAGAGAATTCATTTTGACTAGAAATTTAAACTTTTGAAGACAAAATGTATAGAAAATTCATTTTGACTCGACACTTTCAGTATACGAAATTTGTTTTGACTTGAAATCTGAATTTTTTGAACACAAAATGTTTAGGAAATTCATCTTGACTTGAAGCTTGAACCTTTTAAAGTTTTTTAAACTTGATGGTATTTTTGAAAGACAACATGACTTTTCATCTTTGAAATTGAGTTGAAATTTGAAACTTTTAGCAGAAAATTTTTTTTTTAGATATGAAAATTGATTTTGACTTTTGAAAGTAAGCAAGGGCTTTGATCTTTTGAGTTTGAAACTTTTTGCAAAAATAGTTGTGAAAACTTCTGAAACTGACTTTGAAATTTGAAAGTTTTTGTAGACGAAACTTTACAAGTTTTTGGATATTTGAAAACTGAATTTCTGGATTTGAAAAAAAGCAAGGGCTTTTGTTTTTTAAAATTGATTTTGAGACAATTCGGTTAGAATTATACCTGGGCTTTACCTCAAAGATTTTGGAGATGGTTGAGCCTGTGGAATCATCAGAGACTACTTCGTACTTGTAATTCTTATGTCTCGGAGCTTGAAAGGGGGACATTTGTGCCCTCTTGGATTGAGATTTCTTGAGATTGGAATACTCGGTGTTTGCTTGACTGTCGAGTTTTGCTTTTGTGGGCAAAATAGGATTTTTGATGACGTAGCTTCTGAGAGGTGGTTCAAGGTTGATATCCTAAAACTGAGTCTTCTTGAACAGACGCTCCATCTGATGGAATGCTGCTTCTTTGGGGAGGTTCAAGGTTGATATCTGCTTTTAAACAAAAAAGCTCGAAATCGTAATCTACTTTTTTGGAGGAAGTTCTGAAACCCAATCTACTTTTTTGGAGAAAACTCTAAAACTCAATCTGCTTTTTTGGAGGAAGCTTGAAAACCCAATGTGCTTTTTCAGAGGAAGCTCAAAAACCCAATCTGCTTTTTTAGAGGAAGCTCTGAAACCCAATCTGCTTTTTCGAAGGAAGCTTGGAAACCCAATCTGCTTTTTCGAAGAAAGCTCTAAAACCCAATCTGCTTTTTCGGAGGAAGTTCGAAAACCTAGTTTGCTTTTTCGGAGGAAGCTTGGAAACCCAATTGGCTTTTTTCGGAGGAAGCTATAAAACCCAATCTGCTTTTTCAGGGAAAGCTTTGAAACCCAATCTGTTTTTTCGGGGGGAGCTCTGAAACCTAATCTGCTTTTTCGGGGGAAGGTCGAAACCCAATCTGCTTTTTTTAGAGGAAGCTCTGAAACCCAACATGCTTTTTCGGGGGAAGCTTTGAAACCCAATCTGCTTTTTTTAGGGAAGCTCTAAAACCCAATCTTCTTTTTCAAGGGAAGCTCTGAAACCCAATCTTTGCTGATATAAGGGATTTGCTTGCAGTTCTTTTGAGAAGACGACATTTGCTGCATTCTTGGATTGAGATTTTTGAAGAGTAATGTTCCTTTAATGTGTTCATTTGTTGACTTTTGCCTTTGACTGTCATGGAAGAATTTCGGGCAAGTTGCTTCCTTGGGTTTTGGAATTTGGTTTTGGAGAGGGTAAAGCCTACTTTTGAACGGTTTGAGGTATTTAGAAGGTCGAACATCTATAGGTCAGTTTTCCTTGAGTGGATCAACTGGTTTGCAATTGAATGGGAGGTGTAGGGTGGGCTGTTGCCCTAGTTTTTACGATTTAAAGACGTCGAGTCAGGCTGACATTAATTGGGGTGGTTGAGGGTGGGTCATTACCCTATTCTCTATGATTTTGAAAAAGGTTCATGGTTGATTGGGGAGGTCGAGGGCGATTCAGTGCCCCATTCTCTATTTCTTGTTGCCTATGGATGACAATTCGGGTTTTCTAGGGTGTACGCCATTTCTTTTGTAGAGTGTTAGGATTCTGGACGACAGACCTTTCGAAATGTTGTGCTTCTGCTTCAGAACACCTTTTCTTTTGTAATCACCTGAACATTTATTAGTATATTTTGTTAGACATGTCATTTCGTATATACTGTATAAGTCCACCATAGGTTAAAATGAATGCACATCATACTTTTGGATGAATGCACAGGCTGATACATGTCATACTTTTTTATGAATGTGTAAGGATAGACTTAAACATAAGTCATGTTTTTTGATGGATGCTCATGCAGGGATGGAATTGAATGCGTGTCATGCTTTTTGATGAGCGCATAGAGATGGATTTTAAACGCATGTCATGCTTCTTGATGAACGCATATAGATGGATTTTGAACGCATGATATACTTTTTAATGAATGCACATTCATGAATGGAATTGGTAGCATGTCATACTTTTTGATGAATGCACAAAGATGAGTTTGGAATGTATTTCATACTTTTTGATGAATGCATGGAGATGGATTTTGAATGCATGTCATGCTTTTTGTTGAATGCATATACATGAATGGAATTGAATACATATCATACTTTTTGATGAATGCATGTACAAAAATGGAATTGAATGCACGTCATACTTTTTGATGAATGCATATTCATGAATGGAGTTGAATGTATGTCATACTTTTTCATGAATTAAAATAAATGCTTGTCATGCAGGTTGATACAAGTATGGAACTGAATGCATATGTTTAATACATGGAATGGAATTTAATGCATATGATACGTTTTGATAAACGCATGAACATGTATGGTTTATATGGGAATTGAAATGAATGCATGTCATACTTTTGGATGAATGTACAATTTATACAGGAATGAAATTGAATGCATGTCATGCTTTTTGATGAATGCATATATAGATGGAAATGGACGTATGTCTTGGGGGTTGCCCCAAGGTTCATGTTTAGTTATGTGCATTATATCTTAAGATCAGGCAGTCTTTTGAACTTTTGTTCTTCTTTTGGGATTCCCCTTTCTAATTCTATCCTTTTCTTGTCAGGATGTGATAGCACTTGCACCATTCTCAAAGATTTGATCCATTGACTCGTTTTTCCCCTCTCTCTTTTGCTGAAAAGGAAAACTTCTCTAAGCGAACCTCTCAACTGGCAGTCGATATCGCCCTTTGGCAAAGCAACTTGTAGCTTCCTTCCTTAATTAGAGAAGACTTTACTTGGGACCGTAATGTAGGCCAAGTATAAGGGTTGTAAGAAACGAAGGGATATACAGGCCCAAATCTTTAAATTCAACGAGGGTTGTATGAACCAAAACCACCTTTTGCAAGAAATGAATTTTGCCTTTATATGTACCATTCTTTTAAGATGTTGATGTTTCTTTGTTCAAGCTCATATAGACTAAGCAATTTTTCTTTATCAGAGAGGACTTTAATTTGGACCGTAATGTGGGCCAGGTGATGGGGTATTTGAAAGGAAGGACAAAGGCTCAAAACCTATTATATTTGTTAGGCTCCTGAAGACCCATGATCACCTTTGGCAAGTGGCTCCTACCTTTGTCGTTCTTCTGGACTTTTCTCTTTGTTGGGAAGCTCACTTCTGTTTTGTTCTTCTATAGTCGTCTTGGATGACTCTATCTTCTCTTAGAAGTCATCGTTTGGAATTCGTCATTATATTTGGAAATCATTGTCATTCATTTTTTTTCTTATAGGAAATTTTCTCCTTTCTTTTTTTTTTTTTTGAAAAACTTGCTATTATGTTGGTTCCTACAGATGTCATATATACTGCATCAGCTTGGAGATCATCATTCATTTTTCGCATGCTTTCTTAGAAATCGCCATTCATTCATCGTGCGCTCTATTGGAGATCACCATCTGTTTATTGTTCGTTCTCTTGGAGGGTACTATTCGCTGCAGGTGCTCTTGAAAATCGTCATGCATTGATGGTTTTGCCTTGACCCGGTGTGGGCGGTGATCATTAAGTCGGCTAAATGATGGGAATGCAACCAACTCAAGTGGGCTTTGCAAGGGTTATATTTAACTGTATGGTAGAAGAAAAGAGGGTCTCTTTTCATTTCAAGTTGAATTGCTTAGTCCATAAAGCTCTTTCAAAATTTTAGCAACGCCTTGAAAATGGTAAATGTTAGTTCACGGATTCATTCCTTGCATGCGTTTACCCCAGTGTGGTGGCTCCTGGTTTGGGCTTTTGAATGGAAATCACATGGGGCTCTAGTAGGCTGACCAATGGATTGCTTTCTGTTTGGGAGAATGAAATGATGGCTCCCCTTCATTTTGAGGGTTTAGCTGCTTGCTGCTTTGCCAAGGCATCCTTCAAGGGTCACTCTTTGGACTTCAATGAGATATGTGATTGATCCTCATCTCTCAGCTCTCTGTATTTCCCCTCCCTCTGTATTTTCTATTACTCTCTCCCCTCTTTTTGGAGTCAAAGATTGTTTCTGCTGAAGATGGTGCTTATGCTATCCCATCCTTCAAGTGGGGAAAAACTGTTGCAGAAGAACATCATTCATGAAAAGCCATGAGAAAATGATATAAACATGAAAACTTTGGATCCCCTTTCATTTAGATGATGTTATTTTCATGCTCAAATTTGAATTGAAAATTGAAAGATGGGTTTGAAAGAAATCTCTTGGAATCACGTTGGCATCCTTCACACTCCATTTTCCACGAGTGTCATCTTATTGCACCAGGATGGCTTTTTGAGGACTGGTAGAGTGGCAACATGGTGTCGAGATCATGGCTTTGCATAAATTATGAATTAGGTGGGATGCCAGAGTGATTCTATCGGTTTGACTGTGCTCTTGAACCTAAAAAAAGAAAAACAAAATGTAGTTAGCATGTTGAGTTGAAGGTTTTATACAATGCATGTCCTCTAGAGGTCCCTTCTTTGACAGAATCTAGGCATGATGTTGAGTCCATTTTGGAGGTAGGATTTTACCCCTGTGTACAATACAATACCTCTTCGGCATGGGCTGGTTGATAGTTCTTTATTTAGGGAATCTTACCTCCATGGACTGGGAGAGATTTGGGCCTCTCTTGAGATATGATTCTATGCATGCCATGAATCCTTAAGGTTGGAGAAACCCTTAGGGGTTTAGGTTGGTTTGATTAGCATAAGATTGGATCGTCCCTTTCTCTCTACAATTGATTGAATGCATGAGAATGCAATGCTAGAGTTTCTTGGCACTCTTGTCTTAGGATAGATGTTAATGCATGAGCCTAATAGTAATTATATGGATAGCATAATGGCAATGAATAAGCAGTTTAGAAGACCCCCTTTTCATTCTTGGTTCACCCTCTGACTCTCTTAGCCTTTGTAGACCAGGGAGAAGATAATGAGAATGTAAAAAGAAAAACAAAAAGGAGAAGTTAGTGCCTTTAGATTGAAGATTTTTATGCAATGCATGCCATAGGGGTGCCCCTACTTTGAGAGGCTTACTAAGCATGATGTGTTGGCTCATTTTCGGAGATAGGGGGTTGCCCCTGCATGCAATACTGTACCTGTGTAAGCATGTTCATTCATTCATTCGTACATTCATACATCGAGGGATAGTTCTATTGCATTTGATTTCTTTTTACATGAAATTGAAAGTACATTTGAAGGGGAAGGGGAACATTTTCCTTGGGACCTTCGCCTATTTTATATTTACATTATAGGATCCTACACTACTCTTGATCCTCCGGGTTTGCCTTGTTGGTAGGAGCCCTTGATTTGAATTGCTTCATTGTCTTCTTGGCAACCCTGTCTCCATGAGCGAAGAGGGATTAGGGCCCCTCTTTATGAGATGACTTTGATGCATACCATAAATCCTTAGGGTCTCGTAGTAACCTTGGGAGTTTTGGGTTGGCTTGAATTAGATGAGAAGGTCTTTGAGCCTTTCTCTAAGGGTTGATTGGATGCATGAAGATGTAATGACTTGAGTTACTTTGAGAACTCTTGTCTTGAAGTGAGTTCCGATGCATAAACAGTTATGATGCATGTACATGGAAATGACAAGAATTGAATAGCATAATAGCATGAATTAATCAAAATTTATATGGGAACATAAAGCAGTCGCCCTTTCTTCCTTGATTTTTTAAATTGACGCGTATCCTAAATCCGGCAGAGGTTCGGCTATGCATGGGGTGCTACATGAGCATGAGGTTGGGGGTTTACTAATGTTTCCTAAAAAGGCTCGGTCCCTGAAGCTTCAAACCTTCAGCGTCCACCCCCGGAAGAGTGAACTCCATCTTTGGTTGGTGGTTCGAGCGAGGGAACTATCAAGAGACCGTAGGCTAAGAAACTGACACAGCATCCGCCCACAGTCAATATATTGTTCCCCCTTCTATCTAGAAGGGTAGTGGCCAGGTAATACATGCAAGATGAAAATACAAGTGAGAACACCAAGTGTGTGTGAAATTTTTGAAAATTGAGGAAAGGACCCAACAACACACATCACATCCTGTCCATTCATCACATATATGGCAATAAATAAGACATGAAATAAAAATATGAATAATGGTCCACCTACAAAAGACAAATGCAAAGAGTTAGTAACTTTTCGAAAAACTCAACGCAAGGTAAAATGGATAATTAATGCAAGAATATGAGTGTAAGCAATGGATGCAAGTGATGACACTTATTTGAAAATCGTTTTGGAAAATAAGGTTTGTTTTGGAAACTTGAAAAAATTTGATGAGTGGATAAAACTTGGACAAAGTAACCGGAGATTCTGGGTGAGTGAAGGGTGAAGAGACATGTTGATGGCCTAACCCTTTAAGTGTCCCCAATGGAGTCGCCAGCTGTCACGCCCCGATTTGTAAGGTATCCAAGGTCCTTTCGGCTCGGAGACCCTAAAACACAGAACTCAGTTACTAGAACTCATCCTCTTAGAAGGACAAGTGTGACTAGGTTTGAAAATTGATTTGGCTAAGGGCTTTTCAGAAAAATAGGAGTCACCACCTAACTTGATTAAGGTGAGTTAGGGCACCTAAAACTAAGTGCTAATCTAAAGATTAAACTTAGGGTTTTTTTAGAAAATTTTTTGAAAACTCCCTCAAGAGAGGGTTTTTAAGGAAATAGGTTGTTTGGCAACCTTTGGGAAGATTTAAGCCCTTTTAGAAAATAACTCCATTTTGGTCATTTGAAAACAGAAATCTATGGTTCGGGGGTTGGTTGCGTGTAGGGAAGATATCCTAAGATCATCACCTTACCCCACCCTTTCGGTATCTACATGTCTAATCACTCTTTGTTCACTCACTAGAATACCCGGTTACCATTGTCCACTTAACATCCACTTTAGAATTTTGAAAACGGGGTTTAGTCATCACTTTTCGGATGGATGATGCATGATGCAAGTTTTTGGAAAAAGTTTGAAAATGATAAGGGTTTTGAAAGAGTTTGGAATAGGAACTTTGAGTTGATTAGAATTTTTGAAAAAGTGATTGGAGTTGGAATAAAAGTTATGATCCTACCATTTTAGGTTGCCTATGTATCTTAATTGGCGAGAATCAGGTCATTCGTAGTTCGAGCAAGAGCCCGATGGAAAATAGGCACATTATGGCCTTTGGAAGGTTTAAAGACACTTTGGGTCTTTAAAAAAGTTTAAGACACTTTGAGGTCTTTAGAAAAGTTTAAGATACTTTGAGGTCTTTGGAAGTTGAAAACCCTTTGTGGTCTTGGAGGTTTTGACTTGAAATTGAATGGTGGAGTGTTTTTGAAAGTGATTTTGGATCACCTTAAAGGATTTTTGGAAAAAAGCATTGTCATGACTCAAAGGAACTTGAAAGTGCTTTTGAAGTCTTGTTTTGAAAACCTTGGAGGAATGTTTTGATGAATTAGTTTTGAAGGGTGGTTTTTGGAAATGGCTAAGGGCTTGGAATCCCAATATGGATAACCTTAGAGGTTGTTCTTGATTTATCACTTATCCTTGGAATCTCTAACCATGAAGGGGAAAGGGACACCCCAGGTTTGTGACCTTTTGAAAGCATTTTTGGAAATGACTTAAAGGTCGAGTGTAGGGACAATTGAACAGTTTATGGAGTTGGTTTTTTGAAATCACGCGAGTAGGGGATATTGGAGAAATGGATAATGTGAATAGTTTAAAATTGAGCGATCATTCAAAAAGGGTTCATGAGTTGGAACCTTGAAGCATATTAACCTATATTGGGTTAGTTTATGGTTCAGGGTGACCTAAGGTTCACTAACTTGGGTTAGGTTAACCTAGGGTTAAGGTGACTTAAGTTTAGCTAACTAGGGTTAAGTTAACCTAAGGTGAGTGAACTAGGGTCAAGTTAACCTAGGGTTGGATAACTAGGGTCAAGTTAACCTAGGGTTAGATAACTAGGGTCAAGTTAACCTAGGGTTGGATAACTAGGGTCAAGTTAACCTAGGGTTGGATAACTATGGCCAAGTTAACCTCGGGTTGGATAATAGGGGTCAAGTTAACCTAGGGTTGGATTAGAAAATGGTTTTGAAAGTTGGTTTGATGCACTTTTGGAAAGAGTTTTGGAAAACAAAACAAGTTATGCAATGGACTTTGGTTGTCAACTTTTATAAAGATCATTTCCATGGAAATTTTGATTCTAGCCAAGAGTATGGTTTATATGTTTGGTGATTGGAGACCATTCCAAGGAAGGTTTCCTCATGGCCATTATAACCATAATCTTGACAAGAGTGTAAGGGGTCCTAAAATCAATATGATGATGACAACTTTTTAAGGCACCATTTTTTTTTTTTATACAAAGATGGAGAGAATGCATTTTTGAAAATCATCTTTGGAGAGATTTTTGAAAACCATTTTTGTAAGAGGTCATTCCATCAAGAGAGGGTTCCTATGGCCAAATAAAAGGAAAACCACTCAAGAGAGGGTTCCATGGGGCCATTCCAACCACTACACTTAAAAGAATGAAAATCTTGAAAATTAGAGAATTAGAAAGCAACCTTTATGCAAATTAAAATGTCATGATGCCAAAATGAGAGTTAGAGGGTTAGTAGGGGATCTTATAAGGCATGATTTCTAAGGTTCCATCCTAAGCTTCAACGAGCCAACTCTTGGAACAATTTTTGAAAGAAATATAGATTTTGGAAATGGCATGAAAATAAGAGCAATGTAAGCATTGTAGAACATGACAATAAGCATAGGATGAAGCCAAGCATACAAAACATGATAAAAATAGTAGTATGCAAGGGGTCATGATTACTTACAAGGCTTTTAGGCTACACCACATAAACAAGGGACTCCTAGGCCATACCATCTCAAAGTAACTTCAAGTGGAGCTTGAGTGACTTCAAGAGGGCTTGAGGGGCTGGAGTGGAGTGTGTAAGTGTGTAGAAGGCTTTTTATATGGAGTGTATGGGCTTAGGAGAGGTAGAATCTAGCCTAAGTGTTGGAGGGGTGGAATATATGTAAGAATTCAAGTTTTTGGAGTGATTTCAGCAGAACTTTGCCTCAATTTCGGACCTGTAATATGCAAAGGGGGAGGCCTCTATTTATAGACAATCTGAAACAGGTCTGGCGCATGTACTACACGCGCCTGGCCAATATTTGGCCGCACACATGTAAGACATGTGCAGGTACTGTTCCATTGCTAGAATGACACGTGGCACCCCATGTATTGGATAAATCTCGACTGTTGATCGAAAGTTGGTCGATCTGTTTAAAATTTGAGAGCATGTAGCATACGCTCCATCATCGGGAAGATTCGTCCAAATTTTGCCTCAATAATTGAGTCAATTGGGAAGGTTTCGGGAGAATCAGTCGCACTTGGGATATTCTCCCAAGGCTTCCGGTGAATTTTCATGTTTTTGAAGAGTCCGAATGGTATTTGGAAGTGTGAGATATTATCTTGGGAAATGTGCATACAAGGACACTTTTTTGAAGCATCTGTGATATGCTCCGAGGGTGTTTGAAAGTGGCTATTTTCGCGCATTGTGATCGTGGCCTTTGGGAAGCGATCTCATCGATCGAACCGTACCGATGGAAAGTACTCTGGAAATACTTTTGGGAATTCCCAGATTTACGCATTTCTCAAGTCGTTTGACGGTATATTTTGATAAGGAAGTTGGGAAAAAAGTTAACCTTAGTGGAGTGTCTGTGAGACGCTCCAGGGGTTATCAAAAGTAGCAGTGTTTGAGCCATAAGATGAAGGGCTTCGGGAGGCGATCTGTCTGATCGAGCCATATCGATGGAAAGATCTATGAACGAGCTTTCGAGAATTCCTTGATTTACGCATTCGTCAACTCAGTTGACGGTACGTTATTACTAGGGAATCGGAAGAAAAGACAATTTAGGCAGAGCGTCTAGGAGACGCTCCAGGGAACTTTTATCGAGTCATGAGCGTTTTGTGTCATAGGGTCCTCCTCGAGTTAAACAAGGGTGTGTGGTGAAACCTTTGTTCGAAATCCCAAGGCCAGTGTTGTGTAGGGGCATATTTGGGCTTCCAGGGGCAAAACGGTCATTTTGACCAGGATTGGTTGGAAATGGTCAAGAATGGTTTGGTGTGTTGTGTTAAGCGTGTAAGGTTGTTCAGGGATAGTTTTGGGAGAGTCTTTTACCATTCGGCGGGGTTTGTGCAATGTCGAGGTGTTCAGGGGCAAAATGGTCGTTTTGACTGGAGTAGGGCGGAATAGGACCTGATTTGGACCAAATGGCGTGCGGGGGATGCCTAATGGTTTAACAAAACTCTGGATGGATGGACTTATCATTTTGAGGGATTTTAAACTTTCCTAAAACGTGCTTGGAGGCCCAAGGGGCAGGTTTGGTCATTTTTCACCGAGTCGGGCTAGCAGGTGCCGGTATTGACCTAGGTGTTGGTTCTCGAGACCGCCTGGTCTCAGAAAACTACATGTGTGGTGTTGGTCTCTAAGAACTTCCGGTCTTAGAAAACTACCTGTAAGGGTGGTGTTGGTTCCTAAGAACGCCTGGTCCCAGAAAGCTACCTGGAAGGATGTTGTTGGTCTTTGAGAACGCCCGGTCTCGGAGAACTACCAAATGACAAACATTCTACGTTGGTGGGCTAGCAGGCGCCAGAAGTGAACCGTTTGGAATTTGACGAGGTGTTGGTCCCCGAGATCGCCTGATCCCAGGAAGCTACCTAGATGGCATTGGTTTTCGGGACCGCCCGGTCCGGAAAGCTGCTTGGAATAAAGGTGCTTATAACTCCAGCGAGTCCTTGTGGGCCCAAGAAGCTACCAGTTGGTTAGATTGGAGATTGAAGGGCTCGTATTGAGCTTGCATGTGCTGTGGTGTTTGAAAACTGGACCCGGTCGAGCCGGAGAGTGCTGAGCAGGCAAAAATGGGGTGCTTACAACTTGCATCGATGATCAGTTGTAAATTCCGA
>CM065397.1:36350000-36351011 GCA_033060915.1 Euryodendron excelsum
TCCCCAACATTTAGGCTTTGGGGTTTGGAGTTTGGTATGAAGGACTTGGGAGAAGCCGTTCACATCCTTAGGATCAAGCTTATGCGAGATCGCAAGCATAGTATGCTGGGCTTATCACAAGCTACTTATATCGATAAGATTATTGCCCGTTTTAGCATGCGGGATTCTAAGAAAGGGTTCCTCCCTTTTAGACATGGAATCTCTTTAACTAAGGATCAGTGTCCTAAGACACCGATCGAGATAGAGAACGTGAAGGCAGTTCCTTATGCATCACCAGTGGGAAGTATCATGTACGCTATGTTTTGTACTAGACCTGACATCTGTTTTGCCGTAGACATAGTCAGCAAATATCAGTCGAACCTAGGGCGGGAACATTGGATTGCGGTAAAACATATAATCAAGTACTTAAAAAGGACTAGGGATTATATGTTGGTTTATCAAACCGATAGTCTAGTACCCATTGGGTACACAAACTCAGATTTCTAGCCAGATAAGGATTCTAGAAAATTGACCTCGGAAAATGTGTTTACCTTAGGAGGTGGAGCCATAAGTTGGAGGAGTATCAAGCAATTGTGTGTTGCTGATTCCACCATGGAGGCCGAATATGTGGCAGCCTCTGAGGCAGCCAAGAAGGCTATTTGGCTTAGAAACTTTCTGTTGGATCTAGGAGATGTACCTTCAGTACAGTCGCCTTTTACACTTTATTGTGATAATAGCGGGGCGGTTGCTAACTCGAAGGAACCTAGCGCACAGAGGTGATGTGGTGGTTACCAAGACTGCATCATCAGACAACCTGGCAGACCCCTTTACAAAGACCTTACCAGCAAAGACTTTTGAGAGTCGTTTAGAAGGGATGGGATTTCGATGCATTACAGCATGGCTTTGAGTCTAAGTGGGAGATTGTTAAGAATTTATACTAAAAGACATGCTTTGTGTAATGGCTTTAGTATTTATTAATAAATTAGTTATTCTATTTTAATGAGAATCTGTGTGACAAATGTTTGCATTGTG
>CM065398.1:20000-27500 GCA_033060915.1 Euryodendron excelsum
TAGCAAGATTAGCGAACGAAGGTGCCAAAAGAGACTTTGAGGAAATCCCTACTGGCATAGCGATCGAGAGAGCGCGCATCCCTACAGGCGTGACAGTCGCGGTTGCTCCTCCCTCTGCCTCACCTGGTGAAGACCGGCAAGAAGAGCGAACCAAATCGCACAGCTCGGCATCCACTTCATCACCGTACACAGTGCCCAACCGCTGAGTTGAGATTCCCATCGGAACGAGTGATTCGAGCCCATCCCCAGACCAAATGGACGGCATGAGCCTGAAGGAACGGATCTTTGCTCTTACGGGGCAGCCGCTGAAGTCGGCCACACCTACTCCTGCCAAAAACCCTCTGGCCGAGCTGGCGGTTACTCCCGTGGAGGAGGCCCCTCCCGTGCAACAGAGGCCGGAGACACGGCAACACCGAAAGAGGAGGCTCGATGTCACCCCGACCCCAGTGCCCAAAAAGCAGAAAGGCAAAGGCGTGGTGGACGAGGTCGGCGAGACTGTGACCATCATTCCGGACATTCTGGGCCATCCTATGACGACAGTAGATTCTATGATCGATCAGCCCGAGGTTGCTTTTGGTGTCATGAAGAGTGTCCTTTAGAAAAAGGACGTAGCGAAGCTAGGCGAGGCAAGCGACTCAGCCGTTTTTATGGGCGCTTTCCATGACTCCATACTGGTAAGGCGGCTCCGACTTTTTGGATGACCACAGTCTTTTTAGACATTTGCCCTAACCACGACCTTCTCCGATTTGTTTAGGGTTGTCTAAATTCCTTGGAGGCGATGACGCGCTTCCAAAAGCTTGCCGAGGTTCACCAGCAACTCATTGAAGAGCACGGCCATTTGAAGCTCGAGTGGATTGAAGCAAATAAGGAGCGGATTACCTTCAGGAAACAAGCCGAGCAGGCTTCCGCCGAGCTTTTGCTGACGACGGCCGACTTTGAAAAGAGGGACAGGGATCTTGCCGACCTCGAGAAAAAGTTTGATGTGCAGTCCGTGGATCTGCACAATGCCAATGAGGAGGTGGAGACCCTTAAGGCTGAAGTGGCCAAGCTGAAGGTGGAAGAGGAGGCCATATTGAAGCGGGGTGAAGAGAGGGGAGCCAAGAATTTGGCTCAAGAGATGATGGACCTCAGTCGCACCATATTCCGACAGGGTTGGAATGGTGCCCTTGTCGTTGCAGACCTAGACAAGGCCTCCAACATGTGGGGTCTTTGCCCGGACTACTTTGATACTACCGAGGACGGCGTCGTCTGTCCGAAGAAAGTGCTGGCAAATGCCCTATACAGTCGGGAGCTTAAGTTGAAGGACGCGGCCGAAGAGGCTGTTGCCGAGAAGGAGAGGCTTAAAAATTTGGAGGTCACAGCTGAACCCTCTGAGGTTGTGGAAGTGACTTCGCCAGGGGTAACTGTAGAGCCGGGGGAGAAGTTGGCATAACTTTTCTTTCTTTTTTCGAATTTTGTAACCGTCGATGCTTTTTAATGAGAAGGACTCTTTTTGTTACTTATTACCAAATCTGCCTTGTCTACTTTTTGCTATGAGTCTTGTCTCATTTGATTTTGTCGTTCGATTTCTTTCTTTGCCAATTTCGGCCGACCTGCCCAACTATTTCAGGACCAAGTTCTTTAGACTTGGTTTTTAATTTGGCCTTCTTTGGCCAACCTGCCCAACTTGGACAGGACCAAGTTTTTCAACTTAGTTTTTACTTTGGCCTTCTTTGGCGGACCTGCCCAACTTGGACAGGACCAAGTTTTTACACTTGGTTTTTACTTTGGCCTTTTTTGGTCGACCTGCCCAACTTGGACAGGACCAAGTTTTCACACTTGGTTTTTTGGACAGGACCAAGTTTTTAAACTTGGTTTTTACTTTGGCCTTCTTTGGCCGACTTGCCCAACTTGGACAGGACCAAGTTTTTACACTTGGTTTTTACTTTGGCCTTCTTTGGCCGACCTGCCCAACTTGGACAGGACCAAGTTTTTACACTTGGTTTTTATTTTGGCCTTCTTTGGCCAACCTGCCCAACTTGGACAGGACCAAGTTTTTACACTTGGTTTTTTGGACAGGACCAAGTTTTTAAACTTGGTTTTTTTTGGCCTTCTTTGGCCGACTTTGGGCACTTGGTTTTTACTTTGGCCTTCTTTAACCGACCTGCCCAACTTGGACAGGACTTGGTTTTTATTTTGGCCTTCTTTGGCCGACCTGCCCAACTTGGACAGGACCAAGTTTTTTTTACACTTGGTTTTTTTACTTTGGCCTTTCTTTGGCCGACCTGCCCAACTTGGACCAAGTTTTTACACTTGGTTTTTACTTTGGCCTTCTTTGGCCGACCTGCCCAACTTGGACAGGACCAAGTTTTTACACTTGGTTTTTATTTTGGCCTTCTTTGGCCGACCTGCCCAACATGGACAGGACCAAGTTTTTACACTTGGTTTTTACTTTGGCCTTCTTTGGCCGACCTGCCCAACTCCCATGGACAGGATCAAATTTTTACACTTGGTTTTTACTTTGGCCTTCTTTAACCGACCTGCCCAACTTGGACAGGACCAAGCTTTTACACTTGGTTTTTATTTTGGCCTTCTTTGGCCGACCTGCCCAACATGGACAGGACCAAGTTTTTACACTTGGTTTTTACTTTGGCCTTCTTTGGCCGACCTGCCCAACTTGGACAGGACCAAGTTTTTACACTTGGTTTTTACTTTGGCCTTCTTTGGCCGACCTGCCCAACTTGGACAGGACCAAGTTTTTACACTTGGTTTTTATTTTGGCCTTCTTTGGCCGACCTGCCCAACATGGACAGGACTAAGTTTTTACACTTGGTTTTTACTTTGGCCTTCTTTGGCCGACCTGCCCAACTTGGACAGGACCAAGTTTTTACACTTGGTTTTTATTTTGGCCTTCTTTGGCCGACCTGCCCAACATGGACAGGACCAAGTTTTTACACTTGGGTTTTTTTACTTTGGCCTTCTTTGGCCGACCTGCCCAACTTGGACAGGACCAAGTTTTTACACTTGGTTTTTTATTTTGGCCTTCTTTGGCCGACCTGCCCAACTTGGACAGGACCAAGTTTTTACACTTGGTTTTTATTTTGGCCTTCTTTGGCCGACCTGCCCAACATGGACAGGACTAAGTTTTTACACTTGGTTTTTACTTTGGCCTTCTTTGGCCGACCTGCCCAACTTGGACAGGACCAAGTTTTTACACTTGGTTTTTTGGACAGGACCAAGTTTTTAAACTTGGTTTTTACTTTGGCCTTCTTTGGCCGACCTGCCCAACTTGGACAGGACCAAGTTTTTACACTTGGTTTTTACTTTGGCCTTCTTTGGCCGACCTGCCCAACTTGGACAGGACCAAGTTTTTACACTTGGTTTTTTAATTTGGCCTTCTTTGGCCGACCTGCCCAACTTGGACAGGACCAAGTTTTTACACTTGGTTTTTATTGTCACAGAGTGCTCAGAGTAGATTCATTCGAATAGCTTCGTTTTCATTGATTCTTCAGCTGGGCTTTACACATTTCATGGACTGTTACAGTGCATGGAGCTTTGCCTTATTGGTAGAACTTCCTCAAGTTGGTTGCATTCCATGGTCGTGGCAATGGTCGCCCTTCTTCGATGGTCTCCAGTCTGTATGTGCCGATGCCGACCTGGGCTGTGACTCTGTAAGGACCTTCCCAGTTTGGGCCGAGCTTTCCATCTGCCGCATTTTTAGTTGCCCCCAGCACTTTTTGCAAAACTAGATCTCCTGGAGCAAAGTTTCTCGGGCGGACCCGCTTGTTGTAAGAGCGTTTTAGCTGTCACTGATACTCTGTGAGCCTGATCAAGGCGGTTTCCCTTCTTTCTTCGACGAGGTCCAAGTCTCTTGCAACCGTTCGGTCGTTGACACCTGCGTCGAAAGCTGCCGATCTGATTGTTGGTAGTCCGATTTCCAAGGGGATGACTGCCTCCATCCCATATGCCAAGGAGAACGGCGTTTCCCCGGTGGACCTCCTAGGAGTTGTTCTTTAGGACCACAAAACATTTGGCAGTTCCTCTGTCCACTTCCCTTTGGCTTTTTCCAGTCGCTTCTTGACTCCGTTAAGCATGGTTTTGTTCAAAATCTCGGCTTGCCCGTTGCATTGGGGGTAAGCCGGTGTTGAGTAATAGTTTCTGATCTCCAATCCTTCGCAGAATGATCTAAAGATGTTGCCATCGAACTGGGTGCCGTTATCTGATATAATGGCACGGGGCAACCCGAATCTGGTGACAATGCTTTTCCATATGAACCTTTTGGCATCAATTTCCCTGATGTTTGATAAAGGTTCCGCCTCCACCCACTTGGTAAAGTAGTCGGTGGCCATAATGAGAAACCTTTTGTTGCCCGGGGCTCGAGGTAGTGGTCCGACAATGTCCAGTCCCCACTGAGCGAAAGGCCACGGACTGGTTATCGAGGCGAGGTCCTCGGCTGACTGGCGGATGATGGGGGAAAACCTCTAACATTTGTCACATTTTAGGACGTACTGGGCTGCATCCTTCTGCATGTAAGGCCACCAGTATCCCTGTGAGATGGGTCGGTGTGCTATCAATCTTCCGCCGATATGACTTCCACATATCCCTTCGTGGATTTCGAACAAGATGCTCTGTACTTGGTCCGGATGGACGCAATGCAAATATGGACCTGTAAAGGAACGCCTGTAAAGTTCCTTACTTGGTGATAGCCAATACCTGAGGGATGCACGCCTGATTCGCCGAGCTTCGGCCTTATCGTCTGGCAGCTTGTCCGTGTCAAGGTAAGAGATGATTGGGTCCATCCATGATGGTCCCAACCTTTCTGCTGGTAAGGCTTCCTCCTCCTCCCGAAAGATGCTGGGCTTGGCCAGAGTTTCTACGTTGATCGTCCTTTTGAACCAGATTTCAGAGCCGTGGCCAGAGTTGCCAAGGCGTCTGCATGTGAGTTGTTGTCTCGGCTAATCTGTCGGAGCTTGTAGCTTTTGAATTGCCCGAGTAGTTCCTTGGCTTTTGTTAGGTACTGCGCCATTCTGTCGCTTTTTGCTACGTATTCCCCTGTGATCTGGTTTACGACAAGTAAGGAGTCCGAATATATGACGATTTCCGGAATTCGAAGCTCAATAGCTCGACGTATTCCGGCGAGCAAGGCCTCGTATTCTGATTCATTATTGGAGGCAGGGAACTCCAGTTTGATAGCTTGCTCGATGGTTAACCCTTCTGGTGTGATGAGTACTATGCCTAAGCCTGCCCCCCGGTCATTGGAAGCGCCGTCCACGTAGAGTTTCCAATAATCTGATTGTTCCCAAAGGTCGATGGGGGGTTCATGTTGCGGTTGGCTAGTTGCTGGGGTCTGTTCTACTTCTGGTGCTATCTCGACAGAGAACTCGGCAACAAAGTCTGCAAGAACCTGTCCTTTTACCACCGATCGAGGTTGGTATTTGATGTCAAACTCGCCCAACTCCATGGCCCATTTTGCAATTCTTCCTGAGAAGTCGGCTTTTCTTAGAAGGGGTTTGAGCTGGTGGTTTGTGAGGACGTTGATGGTGTGAAATCTGAAGTAATGCACCAACTTGCGGGATGCTACTATCAGTGCGAGTGTCAACTTTTCGAGGGGTAGGTACCTGCTCTCGGCTCCAAGAAGGGTTTTGCTGACGTAATAGACCGGGAACTGTTGCCGGTTCTCCTGCCTGAGTAGGACCGCGCTGACTGCATGGTCTGATACTGCAAGGTAAATGAAGAGTTCCTTGTGCTGGACAGGAGTGGAGAGCAGGGGTGGTTCGGTGAGGTAGGCTTTTAGATCGGCAAGGGCAGAGTCACACTCTGAGGTCCACTCGAACCGCTCTTGTTTCTTTAGGAGCTGGAAGAAGGGTCGGCACCTGTCTGATGAACGGCTGATGAATCTGTTGAGTGCAGCGGTCATTCCTGTTAATCTCTGAACTTCCTTGGCATTCCTTGGAGCTTGAATACTCTGAATCGCGCTGATCTGCCGTGGGTCCACTTCAATGCCCCGATGTGTGACCAGGAATCCCAAAAACTTGCCTGAGCCGACCCCGAAGACACATTTTGAAGCGTTCAACCGCATTTTGTAGTCCTTCAGGATACAGAGTACCTCCTTTAGGTCCGCCAAGTGGGTGTTGCTCAATTTGCTTTTCACCACCATGTCGTCGATGTAGACCTCGACAGTTTTGCCGAGCTGCGTCTTGAACATCTTTGTGACCAGTCGCTAATACGTAGCTCCAGCGTTCTTCAGTCCAAAGGGCATAACTCTGTAGCAGTAGATTCCCCTTGGAGTGATGAAGGCCGTCTTCTTTTGGTCGTCGGGGTGGAGTGGGATCTGGTGGTACCCTCGGTAAGCGTCCAGAAAACTCATCCGTCCGAAGCCGGCGGTTGCATCCACAAGCTGGTTGATTTTGGGCAGAGGGAATGGATCTTTGGGGCATGCCCTATTGAGATCAGTGAAGTCAACACAGACCCTTTACTTTCCGTCCTTATTTTTTACAACCACTGTATTCGATAACCAGCTCGGGTAGTTGATTTCCCGAATGGCCCCAGCTTCCAAAAGTTTCTCTGTTTCCTCCAAGACAGCGTCCACATGCTGGGTAGCTGCCCTTCTCCCCTTCTGGACGACAGGTCGGCAATTTGGATTAACATTCAGACGATGACAAGCAACGTCAGCGCCGATCCCAGGCATGTCATAAGGGGTCCAGGCAAACACTTCCAAGAAGTTCGTCAGCAACTCGAGTAAGGACTTTTCCTCTTGTTTGGAGAGAGAGGTGCCGATGACGAAGTGTTTGTCTCCTTGCTGATCAATGTATATCTTCTTCAGGTCCTCCATAGCTTTATTCTCAAGTGTCTGCCCCACGTCATCAATTGCGGGGGTGTCTTCATGCAGCTCCATCATCTCCACTTTTTCAGGTTTTGTCTTTGTCGCACATGCCGTTAGGAAACATTGTTTGGCAGCCACTTGGTCTCCCCTGATTTCTCCAATAGCTGTCGGCGTCAAAAACCAAAGTAGCTGATGGTACGATGATGGAACGGCCCTCATGAGGTGTAACCAAGTTCGTCCCATGATGGCATTGTAGGAGGAGGGTACGTTCACTACTAGGAATTCGGTAGGCAACGTGATCCCGCAGGCTGTCACAGGAATAATCACCTTTCCCATTGGCCAGACTGGGCTCGAGTTGAACCCGACCAATGGGCTAAGCGACGGTTGGAGGTCGGACTCCTTCAGGCCTAGTTTCTTGAAAAGACTATAGTATATAACTTCGGATGAACTCCCCTGGTCAATGAGCAGTCTTTTGACGTCGCAATCCGTTATTCTTAGGGTAACCACCAAAGCGTCATTATGAGGAATCTGTACTCCCACAAGATCCTCGTCGTTGAAAGAAATTGGCATGTGGCCGCTGCCGACCTTTGCTTTCTTGCTAGGTTGTTGTGCCTGCATTATTTCCCGCAGGTGTGCTGCTTTCTGCATCTCGGCTCGGTATCTGTGTGGGTCGATGGTCCCTGATTTAGCCGATCCAT
>CM065398.1:32500-35000 GCA_033060915.1 Euryodendron excelsum
AATGTTTATTATTTTGATTCATAAAAGAGTGAGATTTTTTATAAGTTCATAAACTTAGTGAGTTGGGTAATATCATTGCGTGTATGATGAACATTAATTATTGATGGAATTTACATCTCGGTATAGGGATTAATGATACCCATTAAAGAAGCTTATAAGTTTTGATTATGTCAAACCCTACAAGTGGATTATGAATCTAACAAATCAAATAAGTTAAGTGAAAGGTCTTAAGGAATTAAATAAATTTATTGATTTAAATTGTCAATAATTTAATTTAATATACAGTTATCTATGATATTAATGTGGAGCAACAAATAAGCATTAATAAGATGGAGCTTGAAATATAATTCATAGTATGACAGGAAGTGCAATTTTAATTCTTTAGTAGTATAAATTATATAATTTACTTAAATAGAGATTAATCCTGATTGAATTAGGAACCAGTATTTGTATAGAAAGCCCTAATCATAATGATGTTATAATCTTTGTTGCAACCTCTATATATGTGCTCTAGGAGCAGTTAAGGTTATGAATTCATAATCTTAGATACACGCTTTTGTGAGAGATAGAAATCGTAACAGGTTACATTTGAGTAGTTGATTCGTTCTTGTTTCTATTTGAGATCAAAATAGAAGGATTTTGAAAATCATACATATTGCTGTTCGGGATCAAACTAGGAAAATTTCGAAAGTATTATACTAATCCCCTGAAGTTCCTCTTAAAATTTTATTAGAATACAGTCTCCATTTGAAAACAGTTCCCTAGAGAAATGGGTTTCCTCTCTGGAAAAGAGTTTCCTAGTACAACTTTGTCTAATTATTTGATTGGGAGAGTAGTGTAATTTTAGAAACTTAGGAGTTTTTTGTATTTGTAAAAAATTTTGGGGGAGTTTAGTGTAATTATCCTATAAATGTTTGACATCCTGTTGACACCATTTAAGATTGAGAAACCTTATTACATCTCCTAGTAAACACAAAAACGGTGGGAGCTGCAAGTAATTTGACAGTCAATATTTGTTGCTTTCTACCCCCGTATGCAGACTAACTGTAGGGCGTGCCTGCCTTATCGTCAAGGATCACCCTCTGTCTGTAATTCTGGGCTTTCGACTCCTGCTAGTCTACAACTACTACGGCTGCTACATTTGCCGAAGCGAAAATAGATATCAGCAATGCTAACGGCCATTCTGTCCCCGTCCACCTCCTCCACCACAACATTTCTAGTTACCTATTCTGGTTCAAATTTGTCTTCTTCTTCTACTACAACTTCTAATGCCCCTACTTGTTTGTTAACCCTAAGTAGGACTAGGACCCTAGCCGTCCCATCCATCAGCACCCTTAGAACAAGAAAGACTAGCCTTCTGCGAGTGCGAGCATCATCTTCGTCTTCTTCTTCTTCCCCATTGCTGTCTATGATTGAAAAGGAGACACCGGAGAGCCAACGGCCCCACACATTTCTCCGGGACTCGGACGATGAACTTTCGCCCAAGACAGATTCAAATACAACCAGATCTTCTTCTTCTGTTAGAGCTCGGTTTGAGAAGATGATAAGGGAGGCGCAGGACAGCGTTTGCTCGGCCATTGAGGCGGTCGATGGAGGCGGGAAGTTCAAAGAGGACGTCTGGTCGAGGCCAGGTGGTGGCGGCGGCATCAGTAGGGTGTTGCAGGATGGGGCCGTCTGGGAAAAGGCCGGAGTGAATGTATCTGTGGTTTATGGAGTCATGCCTCCGGAAGCTTATAGAGCTGCCAAGCCTGTGAATGCGGATGTAAATTCCTCCTCGGAGGAGAAGCCTGGCCCTGTTCCATTTTTTGCTGCTGGTATCAGCTCGGTAGGTTCTCAATCACTTATAATTAATTCTCACTCAATTCATATGCATACGGCCATACACACATATTAATTTCTTGAAATTGTCAATTGGATACAGTTGGTTTGTGAATTTATCCTTTGACCCTCACAATTTCAAATCAGGTTAGGTTGCTGGATGCACTTTCTTTGACCGATAATGATATTATGGAAGGACTTACCTGAGACATCCTTCAAATATTTGAGATTTAGAGCAACTGACTGGAAATTGACCTCCATTTTTCTCCATATATGCAAGTATGCTACACATAGGCTCAAGAATTCTAAAAACAAATGTGAAAATTTTAGAAATCAAAAGAAGAGCACAGTAGATATGTAGAATAAAACAAAACACATCATCTAATACCTAAACATTGCCTAAAAGGTTACTTAAGGTACTAATGCTATCACTCTTGCCTGCCACATTACTGTGAAGCAGTTGGATAATAAATATCCATTACAACTCACACGCGCGCGCGCACACACACACACACATCAATAAAAAGCTAAATACAAATCACTGCAAAGGTCCCATGCAGTTAAGAAATGAAAAATGAAAATGAAAATGCCTTTTTTTTTCAACAAACACAACCCAAAGGAGTGTCTTTGAATGCTGCATGGTGTCTCTGACTCTCTGATGGGTAACAAAATGGACTTTGGA
>CM065398.1:40000-132500 GCA_033060915.1 Euryodendron excelsum
TCATCTCCAGATAGTCTGTTGTTCGTCTCCCTTTAGATACACCATAAAAGGCCCAAAGGAGCCATGTTCCAACCAATTTGACTATCATTATTGGCGGCCCCTCCTCCCTTCCCTCCACTAATAGTTTAAGGCTTTTTTCATCAATCTGTTGCACCCCCAAATAAAGGAAACATATTCCACATCGGACTTCTAAATATGGAATGCAATAGGAGCTTGGTTATTAAAATCCCATTTTGGATCTTACAATCCATTTGGGTAAAAAATCAATTTGGATCGTGTAGAAAGTACCTTGCAGGCATAATCTTTCGATATAGTTTTTAAGCCTTATTTTGTATGTGGTTTTTATTTTTTGGTTGTAATTTTTATGTTGGTGGGCTAAATATTCATTTTATACTATGTTCCAATGAACCGAAAAAAGCCATGTTGAATCACATAGGCTAGGAAAAATAAACTAGGGCAATAAGCATTCAAACATTGCCGTATTTGGGCCGTCGCTACAATTTGAGCACTTCCATCTCTCCCTAACCCACTTCTCTTTCCAACTATGCTTCATATAGCTCTCTCTTGTTGCATAATAGATCATTTGTCTTCTTAATTATAAAAAAAATAGATCATTCGTCTTCTTCCCCACAACCCAACCCACCCCCCCCCCCCCCTTCTTTTTTGTCGAATCTCGTCTTCTTGGTCTCTAAGAGAAGTCTTGTTTTTCTCTATTTATTTTTTCTCTCTCTCTCTCTCTCTCCCTTTATTACTGCAAATAGTACACCAAAGTACAGACTACAGAGTTGTTCGACCCTTTTTCTATTTCTATCTATTTTTTAAAAATGTTTTCCTGTATCCTTTTTGCATTACATGGCTCTTCTTTTATTTTCTGTCAAGATGTCCAAAATCTAACTCCCTCTCTCTTTCTTTCTTTTTTTTATTACCCTTTGTTCTATTTACTGCCTTTGCAAATGCGGCTGCTATAGATTTTTTTAATGATATTATAAAACTCTCCTTTTCTTTATTTCTCTTTCCTGGGTTATCAATCTATTTCCAAATCCAACCCTGTTTATTATTTTTCTCTTTTCTTTCATTTATTACTGCTGCAAACTGCAAAGTGTTCTTTTACAAAACTCTTCACCAGACAACACCCCACCCCACCCCCCCCCCCCCCCCCCCCCCCCCCCCCCCCCCCCCCCCCCCTTCCTTTCTTCATTTAATCAAACACACTAGATCTATTTATCTCCTTCCTTTCTTCATTTAATCAAACACACTAGATCTATTTATCTGTCCAATTCTCTTCTTCTTGGTCTCTAAGAGAAGTCTTGTTTCTCTCTCTCTTTACTGCAAATAGTACACCAAAGTATAGACTACAGAGTTGTTCAGGTACGAGTGTCGGGTGCGAGTACTTGTCCAAGTATCAGATTCATCTAATTCTCATGTCCAAGGGTACTCGAACATGACTAGATTTTATATATTTTTTTAATACTTCTATTTCTTTTTTAAAGGTAAATGGCATTGATAACCTAAAATATAGCATTTCATGCGTAATGCTTAATTCTATAGTATAGTGAATTAGTTATACATACTTGTTAGATGAATGTCCAACTGGCCATACCAAACACATGTCCCATACCCTTATTCGAGTGTCAAGTGTCCGACATGGGTACTTTACAAATTTAGAAGAGTTTACATAACATAGGTTTTCATAGATGAGCTCAATCTTCATGTTCTTTGATGTGGGTCTCTGTTTTGTGTAGTGGTTGAGCCGCTTTTGCATTTGCTATAGAATATGTTTACGTATCAAAAATACGTTGGCAAGCGTTCACTTTGTTTGAATCAACCTCTTCCATTTTGATAAATATTTGTTCTGCCAGCCTGCCACCTTTTCAAATCATTTTAGTATTGAGAATTCAAGCACATTTTCTCTAGTGAGAGCTTGGTTTGGGAAGAGAATTAGAAAGGCAGTGGACAATAATGAATTTGTAAGTCCCAAAGAGCTTAGGTAGGTTTTGAACCCTAGCAGGCCATTCAATTCTATCCATCATCATATCTTTGATCATTGTTTTGGTTTGCATTCTTTTTTTCTTTTTTTCTCTTGTTTTTTTTTTTTTTTTGGTACCTGCTCTGCTTGTCCTTGCAAGAGAAGTCACCGGTTATAGTTTTGTATCACCAAACCATCTTAAATTGTGTAACAGCTTGTAGACAGCTTTTAGGTAATCCATTTGATAATGACATACTGTTATGAAAGAATATTGTGTGACATTGTATTTGGCCAGCATGGAGTGGAGGGAATTGGTACTTAAGATTGTACTATATATCAATATTTGAATGGCTTAAATACTAGGCAACAGCTTGGGGTTGATCTTCCTAATGGAATCGTCGATTTGCGCTTCTACATATAGGTATGGAGCCATAACAGCGAGACACTACCCAACTCAGTAAGAAACAAAAATTAAAACATGTTTTTATCAAATATAACCATGAAACACCAAGATTTACGTAAAAACTCTAGAGTGAGAATGGATAAACATTAGGCAGTGTTGAGAAAGTATCCATTATGTGGCCTACAGCATGCTAAGAAGAAAAAATGATAAATAGGAATTTCTTATGAAGTATCAACACTAATACGACAATTTACAAAAAAATTAGGACACAATAGAGGGGGGAAACGGCCACAAATAAATATATATGTTATGTACATGAGAATAATTATTATATCAAAGTAGATATATTTTTTAATATATATCTATTACATTACAAATAGATATATTTTTTACATTACAAATAGATATATTTTTTAATATATCAAAGTAGTAAGAAATTATTTTGCACATTATACATTTTGGAAAAAGAAGAGTGCACAAAAAGTCCAGATATCAATTGTAGAAAGCCCTATTCATACGCAAATTGGGAGTTTTGGGTTTTAAAATTCCTAAAATTAAAAAGCCTAAAGGAGGGACTTATCCAAAAAAAAAAAAAAAAGCTCTACAGGAGAGATTAATAAGTATAAATCCACACTGTTTTTATTGTATCATTAGATCCAAATTTATTTTCTTCAAATTTGCAATGTGTTTCTTGTAGGTTTAAGCGGTGGACACGTGTCGTCCAAATTTCCGAACCTTGTCAAGTTCTAAAAAAATTAATAGAACCCGTTTGGAAAAGTGTCCGACATATATTGGAGAGAGTCCAGCACGAACTTGACACATTCTTAAAAGTGTCCGTGCTTCTTAGAGATGTCACATAGATTGTGCTTGGAAATTGGTGTAATAAACTTTGACATTAAATTGAGTTTTCTTTATTTTATTTTATTTTATTGGTGGCTAATTTGCTACTGCTATGCTTGTTCTAGTTTTATTAAGTGTCTTGGCTAGTTTGGTAATGCCTTGATTTGTTTGAGAAAGTTAATAGTAGAGATTCATGGGTCCTTAATGGGTCAAGTTATGTGCCTTAGTCATTGTTTGTAGTCTATGTAAAGTCTATAAAGTTAGTAGTTGTCAAAGAGTCCAAGTTTAATATTTTTGGTCTTACTTCTAGGAATAGGAAAACCTGAGGGCCTGTAAACTTCAAGCAGTCTTTCAATAAATAGAGTTGGATATTGAGGATTTAAGTTTGTTTTTGTGATAGAGCTTAACTCGGATTTAACTTCTAGGATTTAACTCGGGAGAATTCATACATTCTTCTTCCCTTTCAATGGAACAGCCTAGTGATTCTCATGGACAGCCCCAAAAAAAGCCCTTAATCACTAAAATCCTTGCCTTTGAAGCCCCTAAGAAACCCTACCCGCTTCTATCTTTTGCTCTTAGATTCCACCCCAAAAAACCTAGAATAATTGCTATCCGAGGAGTTCAAGCTACTAGTTTCTGAAAATTCAGCATCTAATCACTTTGGGAACCAAGGCTGTTCTGGCCCATTTCAATCCGTAAAAGCCTATAATCTTTTGCTAAAATCATTTTGAACCCAAAACCTAGAAGATTTTAAGTCCGCCATATGGATTATATTAGGCTGCATTGTTCAAAGTTTGCTAGTGCTGCTCTTATCAGTTTGGTACCAGAGGTCCACAGCTTGTGAGAGCGTTTAATCACCCTTGTCCTATGTCGTCATATTGAAATGGAGACGAAAGAAATGCAAGAAATCAATTGGAAGAAGAAATTCATTGCCTTTTATTTGCGTTCGAGGAGTCATTTGTGATATTTTTCCTGTAGGTAACTAGAGAATACAAAAAAAAATTCCCATGGCAATTAATTTTTTCTTGGGGTGCATTGTTGAAAATTTGTATGCATTACCATGGTGATGATATATGCATTTTATTATTAACAGTGGTAAAACAGTATCAACTATATGAATGTATATGCAGATGCTCCAGGGGCACCGAGGCAGTGGTGGTTTGGTGGCGGTACTGATTTGACACCTGCATACATCTTTGAGGAGGATGTCAAGCACTTCCATTCGGTACAATAAGCACGCATCACAATCTTGAATTATGTTTCTGTGCTGAAGTTAAAGCTCCTTTTGCTAGATTCCCTTGTTTGGATGGCAATGTAACTTTCTTGCTTGTATGAAAAAAATGTAGTTTCCCAATAACGTATGTTAGAAGTTTTAAGTGCTAGACCCTGTTTCTAAGACCTTCTGCAACTTAGTCTGCTGCGGAAGAAAGAAGGTAAAAAAAAAAGGTTGCTAGTGATGTTGTGATGTACATTCATAACCGCCACAGAGAATTGCAAGCATTCATTTATGTCAATTTGCACTCTAGTTTTGCCACACAAACAAGTTTCTTTGATCTTTGATGATGCATGGATATTTTTTTTTAACCTCAGAAATATTAACATTGGCCTACGTTTATAGGTTCAAAAGAGTGCTTGTGACAAATTTGACTCTAGCTTCTATCCTCGGTTCAAGAAGTGGTGTGATGATTACTTCTACATCAAGGTATACCTCTTATTAAATGTTTTTTCTAGTGTACTATTTTATGGTGCTGCTGTTGCATATTTTGTACAAATCCTAATTGCTAATGTGGAGAACTTCTCAAGAAGGATGGGTTTCCATGCGACTTGGATGCTGGTACTTCTATGTTTGAACCTGTTATTGTTGTCATCAAATTTCACTCTTTTGTTTTACCATATAGTCATGGGTTGTTGGGTGCATTCCTACATATTTAGCCTTTAGATGGTATCCTGCAAAAATTCCACTTTAGTGCAGGATTCAGCGGTGAAAAGGTTTTGAAAGGAGGTTAGCTAGTTGGAAGGAGCAATATCAGCGTTACTTGGAAACACTAACCGTTCTGGTGAGGGGAATGGGAATAGGAACGCGGTATGACACATGTTCTAGGAAGTGTTATGATAGGAATAGGCTTGTATAGGTCAGACTGTTGGAATCTATTAGGGTATTTTTAAATGTGAGAACAATTTTCTATTAACACCTAGACATAAAATGAAATTAATTCTATTATTTTTTAGATTGATCATGTAAAAACTCATTAATAGGAGCATTATGGTCTTTTTTTTTTTTTTTTTTTTTGCATTTTGTCCATCCAAAAACTCATTCTATCTATATTTTAATTTATTATATTGAATTATTTTTTCTTCTACAGAGAACTTTTGGGGAAATAAATAGGACAAAAACTTTTCGATTACTAGAGTCACAATTTTAGAATGAAAGTATACCATGTTTAGGAATGTGGGTATCCAAATTTAAATCGTTAAGTAGGAGTTTTTTAGGGTACATTGGGCAATTTTTATAGAAAGGGGGTAGGCTTCATATTAATAAGATCACCATTTCAAGAGCAATCTTTTTCTTTGTCTTCATGCTCACTTCGTTTCCCTCTTTGCTCTTATGTCATCAATAAAGAAGAGGCTAGAGAAGCTATGAAGGGCCTTCTTCCAGGGTGGCTTGATTTGAAATAATTATCATGTGATTGAGGAAGAGGTGTGTTCACTAATAGATAAGGAATAGCATGGGAGATGAGTGGTGTAGAGGAGATATGGTTATGATAGGGATTAGACGTCAAGAGAGATTACTCTTTCCTATGGTGTGTGCTTATGGGAGCTTTTCCAAATGGTTTTCAAAACACATGCATTATAGGGTGGGTAATAGGTTGAGGGTTTGATTTTGGGGAGATCATTGGCATGTGAAGAGGATGCTACCAAGCTTGTTTAGGGTAACTATGGGTAAGGAGACGATAGTTGCTCACTATAGGAAGTTGTTAGAAAGTGGTAGCACGCACACTACGTTCATATGGCCAGTGTATAATGTAGATATTGGAAGAAGATAATAGGCTCAGGATGTTGAGAGGTGAGGTTGATGTTTCTTTTGTGGAAGGTCATTACTCGTACCAAAGTTCTCTCTTTGAAGTGGCATTCTTTTGTTGGGCCATGGTGCTTGAGAGGATCTTGACCATTAATAATCTAATCAAGAGGGGCCCTTTTTGTTGGTGTTACATATGCAAAAAGCATGGCTAATTGATATATCATCTTTTCCTTCATTATTTGGTAGTTAGAAATGTATATGTCCTCCTTGGTTATCAAAAATAAATAAATAAGTAAATAAATGTGGATGAGCTAAGATAAGCACTTCAACAAACTTAGGTCTCTAGTTTGAATATCTACCGAGTGCGTATCCACTTGAGGGCCACCCCAGGGTCTATAATCTGCTCTACCAAGTGTTAGGGGCAAGGAACAAAATTTCCTTTTATTTCCAGCGAAGCAGCAAAAACATTTTCGTTTCCCAAGGAATCAACTCGAAATATTAATGGAATATTAAAATTCCAATCTTTCTACAGAAATACTGAAATCACACCGAAACATATTGAAAAACGAATTGTTTCAACATGTATTATACAAGGAACAAAATTTCTATTTGTTTCCGTCAAAAGGGCCAAAACGTTTCCGTTTCCTAAGAGACCGAAACGAAACACTAGTGGAATAATGAAATTTTATGGTTTCCATCAAAACACTCCGAAACATAGAAATATTCACCAAAACCACTCAAATTTACATCTTCTCATAAATGTTGTATAATTTTGATTGAGATTTTCTATGTTAATTTGTCACTTTTGAAATGTTTTTGAAACATCCCAAAACATTTTAGAACCGTTTCCATTTCCAAGCCAACCAAAATCACCTATCGAAACGAAATTTTGATCTTTGGTATTATACAATTTTTATCCTTGTGAGTTGTGACTTCCTTTATTTTTTTCTTTTTATGATTACAATTACACTTTGAGCTTTATTATTTAACAGTTAGATTTCATTTATTGTAACTATAATGAATTCAAGCCAAAATTTTTAGATCTTTATTTGAAGATTAATAATGCACCAAAGAAACGCATATGCTCTTAAATTATCGTCAACAGTCAAGGAATATTAACATTAAGTTAGGATTATTCTATAAAAATAACATTTAACTCTCAAACTCAATTGCTTAATGATTAATGAATTTACTAAAATTAATTTTCTAAGTATTTTTTGTATATACTATCATTTACTATTCAACGCTACCATAACTTTTTCTAATTTAAATGATTGTATACCCTCAAATATGTTTAATTAATAATTTATTAGCTTTAGAAACACACTGGATGTTAATTCATGTTTCCAAATGTTTCTTGATGTTTTTTATTTTTTCTCCGTTTCCATATTATTTTCGAAAATATTTCCGAAACGATAAAATCAAAATGAAATTTTGGTCCTTGGCTCTGGGTTGGGTACTATAGTGCCCTAGGTTTATGCATGGCCCTGGGTCCAAAGGGCTTAGTTGGGGTCGTTTCCTGGTCATCAAAAATATATATTTTATACACAACTGTACATGCATAGATTATGTTTTGGTTTTTTTTTTAACTATGACATTTATTGTATAGTTTTGAGTGTTTGTTTGGACTTATATGGGCGAATTTCTTTTGTCTACTCCTCGTGCTAATGACTTGCACATCTAACCCATTGGGATACCTGTCTATTTAAGGCTTAAGTTCTTTGCTTAAGATGTATCTTCACCATTAATTTTCTATCAAGGGAGGCACTACAGTTTTTATTTTAACATAGTTTTACCCGCCTTTTGATGATGCTATTATACTCATTGAACATTTGTTATCTTTCTTTAAAACTTTTTCATATCTTTTGATCATCCTATCATGTTTTCATTTACACTCCGTTTATATCTTTGGTGATCCTATAATTTGTTAGGGATTTATACTAAAAGATATGCTTTGTGTAATGGTTTTAGTATTTATTAATAAATTAGTTATTCCATTTTAATGAGATTCTGTGTGAGCAATGTTTGGATTGCATTATTTATTTAATGATTATGCATGTATGTCTCTTATTCGATATAGTAGATGATTTGGTGTGTAGAGTACAACTTACAAACGAAAGATCAGATCTTCGGTTCTTATGGAATATAAGCTTATCATTCACAGTCTTAGATAGAACTGGACATATCATCAGTAAGACTGTAGCACAAGGTTTTAATAGATCTTTCTTGACTATGGGAAATGGTATAGTTCTAACTCTTTACACTAGTATACTTTGTGTATATTGAACAGGACCGTGTTGAGGTAATTATTTTTATACTGACTATATAAAACAATTAATACCTCATGATTATTATGAATGCTTATGCTCTTAATCTTAATATAATAAATAGACACGTGCATGTAGTGTATATTGTTTTGATTTACGGAAGAGTGAGATTCTTTGTAGATCAATTAATTCAGTGAGTTGGACAATAACATTACGTGTATGGTGAATATTAATTATTGATGGAATCCACGTCCTGGTATAGGGATTGATGATACCCCCTTGAAAAAGCTTATAAGTTTTGATTATGTCAAACCTTGTAAGTGGATTATAAATCCGACATATCAAATAAGTTAAGTGGAAGGTCTTAAGGAATTAAATAAGTCTATTAAATTTAATTGTCAATTATTTAATGTAATAGACGGGTATCTGTAGTCTTAACGTGGGGAGATAAATAAGCATTTAATAATATGGAGCTCACAATATAATTCCTAGTATAACAGGGAGTGCAATTATAATTCATTAATGATATAAATTATAATTTACGTAAATAAGGATTAATCTTGGTTGGATTTATAATTCTTATTTGCGTAGGAAGCCCTAATTATACTCATCCTATGGTCCCTGTTGTAACCTCTATATATACGCACTCTAAGAGTTGCTAGGGTGATAACTTACTCATAATTGAGAGATATACGTTTTTGTGAGGAAGAGAAACCCTAATAGCGGTGAGCTCACTCTTTCTAGAGTAAAGCGTGTACGAGGGATACAACAGAAATCCGAAGGTTGAGATCGAGCAGTTAATTCGTGCTTGTTGCTGTCACTTGTTATTCGAGATCAAACCAGAGAGATCTCGAAGGTATGATTCTAATCACGTCGATTAGGCTACGCCAATTAGATCAAAATTTTTGGTATTATGCGTATGCACTATAGCCATATCGTAGGAAATTCCGCAGTTCCCAGTAATTAATTATCATTTAATCCATAGCGTCTTCTTTACAATTTTTGCTCATCTTACTCAAATCTCAAAATAAAAATATTTATTTGAACTAGATTTGCCGAGCATATTGTGACAAAATAGAAGAAAGGATGAGATTTCTAAGAAGTTAACCACACGCAATCCAATGGACACTGATCTTAGCCATACGTGGTCATCTAAAGTCAAATTTCCAAGAAGAAATTAAAAAAAGTTGGCATACATGTTTTCCATGAGTTATTGCAGCTGAAACAGTGTTCTTGAGGATGATTATTGTACCTAAGTTATGAAAAAGAAGATTTTGACACAAGCATCTCCATTTGCATAAGAGCATATACCAAGATGTAGGCTTGTTGTTTACGACAGGTTAATCCTAGCACTGTACATCAGCATCTTCTCCCCCATCCCCTTTCCTTCTTGGTAATTATACATGAACATCTCTCGAAAGAACAGACTGCACAAACATCTTTTCTCAAAATAATTGACTGCAAAGTGGGAACTATTTTTGTTCATTGAAATGTGAAAAATGTGATCGAGCAAACATTTCTATATTAATGGGGTTTTTTTTTGGGCACATTAATGGTTTAAAATACAGCTGTTGATTTCTGAAGCTCAGAAGGTAAAATGCCTGAATTTCCCCTTTACTAATGAAGTTGGATTTGTTGCCCTGATCTGTTCAAAACTCAGAACACATTAGGGTGAATGACAGGTTTAGGTGTCCATTCATCAAATTATTGAATTTTAGACATGAGCTTGTGGTGGAATCTAATTCAATATTTATGTACTCTAGGGCTATGCTATATGGACTCAGATATTGGTGTTGGGTGTGTGTGCGTGCCCAAGGACATTAGGATACGGCTAAATTTCATATTATTTTTAAAAATTTATTTAGGGTAAAAATGGTGTTCACAAATTAACATAGAGCTTTTATTCATAGAATGGGAGTCCTATGCAGAGTTTGTATTAAATTCTACTATTTAAACCTATTGGTTGGGTAAATGTCTAAGTTTCTAACTAGTCGTTTACACATCCCATACACCCCAAGTGTCAAGTGTTCGAAATGGGCACTTCACAAATTTTGAAGAGTCCATGTAACGTGGCTCTACGGTAGAAGTTGTATTTATGCTAGGTTTGTGTCATTAGATGGCTAGTGCATTACTTATTTGAAATAACCATGCTGCTGAGAAACATAAGAAAGTGGAACTTCAAGTTATTTAGGACCATGTGCTTCCCTTCTTTTGATAGATATAGCCAGAGGGAACTTAATGAGCAATAGTATCTTGTACTCATGTTCATGTATTGCCTGCCAATAAATTTTTAAATCTAGTAGTTATTAAATTAATAATTATTGAAGAAATTTTGATTAATTTAACATTATTTTCAAGTTTTGATGTTTCAGCTACTTTTTCAATTTTAAAAAATTGATTGCTAGTAGGTGCCAATTTTTGTAGGTTAGAATATAGGTTTTCCTAGCCAGGAGTGAACTTGGCAATTCCAAACTCATTTGAGTCGGACCAGGAACAGACCAAACTTAATTCACACTTCAATTCTCTGTGGTATCAAGGTTTTCTGCCAGTTCCATGCGTGTATGGTACATAAGTAATCTGTTGTCATCATGAGTCTGTTTGTTGCTATATCTTTGTTTTTTTTTTTTTTCGTGATAAGTCTGTTACTAAATCGTACAATTACTAGGGTTTGTATTAGTGGAGATGGCAATCAGACATCAGGCATTGTGGTTTTCTTTTAACTCCATTTAGGGGAGAAAGGGTGTCTTGAATTTGTAGTATGCTTTATGGTGATTACTCCCATTCTTAACTGAGAATTGAAATTATTGGAGTTCAACACATTTTAGCTTTATACTGGCTGTTTGGACTGTATGCAGCACCGGGGAGAGAGGCGAGGGCTTGGTGGAATATTTTTTGATGATCTTAATGACTATGATCAGGAGATGCTTCTTTCCTTTGCCACCGGTAATTGCTTTAAATTATATTTATTGTGTGTCTGTGTTTTTACGAAGGTCTACTCGTTCAGTGGAATGAGTTTCATTTTTATGGACTCTAGAGAGCTAACATCCTACTTTGAGAAATCCAAGTGTTTCCAGATGCATGTTGGTCGGTACCTGGCAAACGACCTTGAGTCCAAAAAAAAAAGAGGAAAGAAAAGGTTACTCATTATTTACATATTTATTGGCGATCTGCAGAATGTGCAAATTCTGTGGTTCCTGCTTACATACCAATAGTAGAGAAGAGAAAAGATGTGCCTTTTACAGATCAGCACCAGGCATGGCAACAATTACGGAGGGGGCGCTACGTAGAATTCAACTTGGTATCAAAACTAGCTCTGAAGATCCAAAGAGATGTACTTTTGAGAACTCTCTAATGTGGGCTTATTTTTTTCTTGTTCTTTTTTCCCCCTGAAGGTTTATGATCGGGGAACAACATTTGGTCTGAAGACAGGAGGTAGAATCGAGAGTATTCTTGTTTCTCTTCCACTAACTGCACGGTGGGAATATGACCATGTGAGCTTTTATTCAACTTGGTTGATCCTTCTATGGGGATGTTTCATCTAAGAAGTTAAAAAATATGACTTTTTTTAAAATTTTTTTTATCATAGTGAAACAGTTTCCTTTTTTCTTTGTGCAGAAACCGGAAGAGGGGAGTGAAGAATGGAAACTACTGGATGCTTGCATCAATCCAAAGGAATGGGTCTAATAATTTTCAGAAAAACTTTCCTCGTGTCATGTTGAATTTTTTTTATGGATACTAATGGATGCTTGCATTAGTCCAAGGAATGGGTCTAGTTACTTTCAGAAGTATTTCCTCGCATTCAATTGAGGTTTTTTTTTTTTTCCCTCGTTTTCTCCTGCACATCCCATCTCTGCAGTGTTGATTTAAGGACCACTTTGTATGTTGCGTCTTGGTCTGAAGTAATCCACGTATTTAGAAAGGGTGATAAGAGGCAGATCCCTTAAGAAATCATATGGATTACTTCGACTGTCCTCTTAACAAGGGCAATATGGGAACGTTGTTGAACAAATGAGAATACTCTCTAGTTAATTGCCTTTTCGCAGGTCAGGGCATTAGCATTTATAATTCTTTTCGGCTTTTCCACCTATTATTAATAAGAAAATGAAGCAGTTTATCCAAAACTGTAGTCAACTTCTACCTTCAAGCTTGGGGCTATGTTTTTGTGGTTGGATGCACAGTCCATTTGGATTGGAGTGTTTACGGAGAAAAAAAAAGAAAAGGAAAGGGACTCGTTTTTTAATCACCTGTGTGGATAGATTGAAAGGAGAGAATTGGAGAGAAATCATTGTCCTTTATAACTAAATTTTTGCATCACTCTAAAAGGGGAGAGATTTAAACAGAAAAAGGGATGGGAGATATTAATTACCTGTTTTATCTATGGTTTCTTTGACAAGTAATTTCCTTTTTGTTGATATTATCAGAATAAAACTTCTTCTCTTCTTCATTTCTTTATTTTTCCCAAACAAAAAGAACGGATGACAAAGTATCCTCGCTTCTTTATCGACACTAGGATACCACTTTCCTTTATATTCTTTTATTCTTTTTCCCTTCCACCAAATGCTTTTTTGTTTCTTCCTTTTTTCCCCTCGAGTATCCAAACGGACTATTAATTATTGACAAGCGGGAGATGGTTGCTCTATTTCCTTTTGGGTTAAGCCTTAGCTTCATTTTGGTCTATTTTAATAGAATTCTCTCTTCTTTAGTTTGAGCTAGAACCAAGAACTCATCGAGTCTATTTTCCCATAGAAATTTCTAAAACAAACTGATTCTTCCCCTTGTCGCACGGTTTGGGTTCATAAGTCTACTCTTTTGATCTTTGAATGGTTTGAGAGACAGCGGGAAGTTGACTGACTGTGCACTTCACTCTGCTTCTCATTCAACCTCTAATACCTCCTCTGAACCTTCTTGCATCTCATCCTAAGACTTTGAAAGATTCCTTATTATTTTGAAATGCTCTTGGAATTACTTAGCTTGTGGCACGCCTGGATCCCGTGATCCAAGAGCATAAGATAAAATGTGTAAAAGAAATAAATATAGTAAGGGGAAAGAGAAAAATATAATAGCCAAAATGTTAAATTAAGAGGTTAATCCCAAAGGCTAAATGCTCTTTATAGAACTTATATTAGAGTTATACATGTGCTGGATCATGGTTAGAACTCTAAACAAATGAAAAATCAAGTTGCCCAAGTGTAGGGGTTGACTCCTGTAGAGAGGTGTCAACACTTCTGGCTTCTGCGTCGGATTCAAAGTTTCTATTTCAAGGCATTGACACCTTTATCTCTACAAAACTTCATCACAAATTCTGCTTCAAAGTGTCAACACTAATAGCAAGAGACCAACAAGAACGAGGTTTTGGCCAAAGGTGTTGACACGTATTTTTAGTGTGTCGACACTTTCACAACCCAACCAAAATTTAGCAACTTAAGTAAAATTTGCCCATTAATGACAACTTCAAAATGCAATTTCTCTTTAAACCGTAAACTCAAATTCCATATGCATGTTATATGATGAATCTCTAGAATCACACGCAAATTCAATTTATAGGTCAAATGGTTAGATTAAGGAACTAAGGTCATATTTAGTACACCTGGAGAAAATTTAACGTAACTCCTCCAATCCTTGACCAAATAAAGATCATGATATAAATGTACCATTTCCTTTACAAACAGGTTTTTCGAACACCAGCCGTTTAATAAGATACAAGCTTTATAAGTGGACCGTTCTGTGAAAGAGATTAAGAAAAAAAGTTTCATAAACCACTTTATATTGTTTATCCACTAACCAAAAAAAAAAAAAATCTCCAAACTATTCAAACATCTCCAAAATCACAATAACTTGAGTGTTCTCAATATATATGTTGGCCCTTTTATACCACCAAAATAACAAAAGATGTAATACCCAAAAATTTCACGATATTAAGAAACAGCTAAGTGGCTGAAATATTATCTAGAGATTGTATGCTTGAGCAAACCTGCCCAATAGAAAAAACACTAACCAAGCTAATCATCGGCATCGGTATGGTGGCATGTGTAAGTATACAATATAATGGCATCACACAGGATATAAATGTAATAATTCTCAGTATGTTGGCATGTGTACGTGTACAACATCATAACCATACACAATACTTAAATGCATAAATATATGTTAAATTCTCAACACTAATGCCATCACATTTACATCACTTAACACAATCAAGAAATATTTATTCCATTATTCTATTTCAAGTTTCTCATTCCTTTTCAACAGTGTTTCAATGAACCGAACACACACAACACACTCTCATAAACAACATAACCACCAACCGAGAATTTGTTTACACAAACTCGAGCACCTTGCTATTGTGGGCCTCGTCATACATGCACCCATCACTTGCTTTACGAGCTAATAACCTGATGGACATAAGCACTATCTGGCCAAGGCTATGGCTTTTCAATGGGCTACACCCGCACTTGCTGCTGTACCACAAATCCCAAAAGTTGACTCACGCAAAATCAAAACACATGCCTTACACCACACTATGCAAGCATCAAATAAACCACAACACTCGAAACACACCACACCACATACCCATTCAACATTATCCAATCTGTTTTCATATTTTCCGTTTCCAACTATTTCTTATTGGCAATCACTAGCCAACACAATTCCATCATTTCAACTCTTTCGTAACCTTCAGTCCCATCCATATGATTCATTATCATATTAGAAATTTAATCCATGTTAAATTTTTTTAACATATCTCAACATCTCATCTTTATATCCTCTTTCATTTTTATAGTTCAAACATATGTAATATAAAACCCACTTTGTAAAATGTTATCATATATCATGAAAATAACTACTTATAATCATGTCATGCAATCTAACATTTGAATACGGACATTACATTGTCTCAAGATAATAAAGACAGAACAAGAAATGTGATCTCAACAGCACTAGTTCAATATTAGAAATTCACCAAAATTTATAGCCAGGATATTTTTTTATTATGGTCAAGTCCCAAATAACCATTAAAACTCCTAGTTCATATGTTTAGAAACTCATATATAGATAAAGCTTTTAAATATGGCCAATTTAAACAAAACCGTGACCCAGTAACTTTTCTATTTCTCGTATGAACTTGTAATTTTACTCACGACCCATGGTTGGAAACCTTTAAAAGTCTAGTTTCCAATGATTCTTCTTTCACTCTCAATTCCATGATTTTAGACGGTTATAATGAAAATCATGAAGACTAACTTAGAGCATATGTAAGTTAACTCAATGGAAATAGCATGCATTTCATTCTACACTACACATAATAGAGGCATTTCATCAAACACCTTGAGTGTATTAATTTAACATCATGTCTATTAACATATTTAAGTCTTTCTAATTTTCTCTTTACATACAAACCAAACTACATCATTCCAATACATATTATTGCTAGAGACTACGAAATTTCTCACCACCTAGTTATAGTGCATACGCATAATATCAAAAATTCTGATTTGATAAGCATAACCTAATCTACGTGATTAGAATTATACCTTCGAGATCTCTCTGGTTTGATTCCGAATAACAAGTAACAGTAACAAGCACAAATTAAGTACTTGAACTCAACCTTCAGACTTCTGTTATATCCCTCGTATACGCCTTGCTCTAGAGAGAGTGGGCTCGCAGTTGCTCAGGTTTCTCTTCCTCATAAAAACATGTATCTCTTAATTATGAGCAAGTGTAACCCTAGATGCTTTTAGAGTGCGTATATATAGAAGTTACAGCAGGGACCATAAGATTAGTATAACTAGGGCTTCCTACGCAAATAAAGATTCCTAATCCAATCATGATTAACCCCTGTTTACGTAAATTATAATTTATACTAGTAATGAATTATGATTGCACTCCCTGTCATACTAGGAATTATATTTTGAGCTCCACATTATTAAATGCTTATTTATCTCCCCACGTTAAGATTACAGATACCTGTCTATTAAATTAAATTACTAAAAATTAAATTTAATAGACTTATTTAATTCTTTAAGACTCTCCACTTAACTTTTTTGATATGTCGGATTCATAATCCACTTGCAGGGTTTGACATAATCAAAACTTATAAGTTTCTTCGAGGAGATATCATCAATAGCTATACCGGGATGTGGATTCTATCAATAATTAATATTCACCATATACATAATGTTGTTGTCCAACTCACTGAGTTTATTGACCCACAAAGAATCTCACTATTCTGTGAATCAAAACAATAAATACTACATGCACTTATCTATTTATTATATTAAGATTAAGAGCATAAGCATTCATAACAATCATGAGATGTTAATTGTTTTATATAGTCAATATAAAAATAATTACTTCAACATGGTCCTGTTCAATACACACTAAATGTACTAGTACAAGGAGTTGGAACTATACTGTTCTCCATAGTAAAAACAAACCTATTAAAACCTTATGCTATAGTCCTACTAATAGCGTGTCCAGATCCCTCTAAAACTGTGAATGATAACCTTATATTCTATAAGCACCAATGATTTGATCTTCCGTGTATAAGTTGTACTCTACACACCAAATCATATACTACATAAAATAAGAGACACACATGCATAATTATTAAATAAATAACGTATTGCAAATATTGCTCACACAGATTCTCATTAAAATGGAATAACTAATTTATTAATAAATACTAAATTCATTACACAAAACATGTCTTTTAGTATAAATTCTTAACAATTATAACACCACATCACTTGGTATATTGTTAAATTTGACTACAAGTATTAAACTCATCTTAATACCAACATAAATATAGGGTTTCACGACATAAATTAATACATGATTTCAATTAATAAAAAGTTGCAAATGCAAGATAACATACCAACAATTAGCAAGATTAGTGAAAACCCTACCTTAAGTGAAGTGTAACAAAACTCTAGTTATCAAAGTTGTCCAAAATAAAAATCCAAATTGGTAGATTTGTAGAGCTCAGTGAGTAGAACAACTTTAATCTTTGGTCCAATAGTAAAATTCCAAGTTAATACCTTCAAAGCTAGAGATGATATGAAGAACAAAAAGGAGAGAAATAGACAGAAGAGACACTGCCATAAAGAAGAGAGGAAGAGAAGGGAGAAGAATTTGATTTCTCTCTAATATGTGTGGGTATTTGTACTACTCAATGGGTAAAATTATAGTTTCGTCATCCAAACGCAATACAAGCCTTAATTCGGTCCCAAAACACCTAAAATTCACAAAACTAAGTTCTTAAAATTATTTATTAAAGAAAAAATTATTTGGAGTTCAAATGTATCTTGCATCCTTATAGACTTGTGGGCCCCACGTAACCCAGCAAACACCCAGTTTACTAAAATAATTCAAAAGGAAAGTCGAAGACAAAATATGCATGTAACTGTACATCAAACATGTAATAAAATAACATATATACATATATGACAATATATGTACATATTTAGGCCTCCATAACTGTATTATTATTAAAAAAATTATGGGTCTCTATAGTTTGCTTCTCCTTCATGTTACTTCTTTTTGCCTTCGAATTTTCTTTCACAGGTTGGTTTGAATCTTGAGTTTGATAGATCTCCTTTGTCTAATCTTCATCAACAACAAATCATGGTGCATATCTACTCTTTGGATCAACTAGACCACTCAAAATAAAGTTATCTATGACCAGATGACTGTAAGGAATACTTGTTCTCTTGAAAGTAGCTCTAGGCATAATGTTAATCAAAGTTTTCATCATCCAAGATGGCTCTCTTGAATTCACCACCATTTACGTAAGGCGTAGCATACCATGGCAGATTATGATGAAATGGATACTTCCTCTGTATCTAAGAAAATGATATACTAGATGTTTTCTTTACTTTTCGAGGGACAGATCTATTGAAGATGCATGCACTTTTCAGGGTGTGCTTGAATGATCCATATAACAAACTTGGAAATTTGAGTCAAGCATCTGTAGAAACCTAAGTTGATCGAAGAACCTTTTGAACTTAGTGGACTTTTGGAGAGCCTTTGCAGAAGTATCAAGATCAAGAAGTGTGTGGAGGTTTGTACTCAACTACCTCTTTAAGTTCATCATAAGATGCCATATTTATGTTGTACATCTTGTTGAGCTATTATGAGGTTTCAACTTTGATGGGGCCGCTATAAACTACCATGTTCACATTCTTTTTCTTATTCTTATGATTAGGATAGGGATATCTCGCACATCACTTTAAGTATCCTTGAACAGAAGGGCCTAACAACACCTTTCTTGTCAAAAAGGTTTCTGATAGAACTTGCACAGGTTGAATGCATGGTCAGATCCACGAGCTCCGATCATCTCGATGAAATAAACAAAGTTTTGAGCATTCTCTTGCTTATTATCAAACATAATGAATTTTAGAGGGTTATAGACCTTAGGATATGGTAGTTTGGCAATTTTTAGGTGGATGTTATGCTGAACCTGGAATACAATCATAAAGTTGAAAGGACCAAAGATTCCTAGAGGCATACCATCAAAAACACTTCTATGACCAATTGGGTAGATTAAGAAAACAGTGGTAGCAGCTGCAATAGGATCTAAATAAGCAACAATAGTCCAAGGTCACATACCCAAGTGATTATGGTATTATACATTGGGATCTAAAAATAAGAGGATTGTTTTATGAGTTTGCTATGTTAAAGAAGGATCTACACTTCTACAATGATGGCAATTTAGCAAACTGTTAGAGGTTAGAAGAGGATTATGTTGGAATTGTTAGGGATTTATACTAAAAGACATACTTTGTGTAATAGTTTTAGTATTTATTAATAAATTAGTTATTCCATTTTAATGAAAATCTGTGTAAGCAATGTTTGCATTGCATTATTTATGCAATGATTATATATGTGTGTCTCTTATTCTATATAGTAAATGATTTGGTGTGTAGAGGTTTACACACGGAAGATCAGATCATCGGTTCTTATGGAATATAAGCTTATTGTTTACAGTCTTAGATGAAATTGGACACACCATCAGTAGGACTGTAGTACAAGATTTTAATAGGTCTGTCTTGACTATGGAGAACGGTATAGGTCAACTCCTTGCACTAGTACACTTTGTGTGTATTGAACAGGACCGTGTTGAGGTAATTGTTTTTATAATGTGTATATAAAATAATTATTTTCTTATGATTATTATGAGTGCTTATGCTCTTAATCCTAATATAATAAATAAATACATGTATTTAATGTTTAATGTTTTGATTCACAGAAGAGTGAGATTCTTTGTGGGTCAATAAACTCTGTGAATTGAACAATAACATTATGTGTATGGTGAATATTAATTATTGATGGAATCCACGTCCCGGTATAGGGATTGATAATACTCCCTTAAGGAAGCTTATAATTTTTTATTATGTCAAACCCTGCAGGTAGATTATGAATTCGACATATCAAATAAGTTAAGTGTTAGGTCTCAAGGAATTAAATAAGTCTATTAAATTTAATTGTTAGTAATTTAATTTAATAGACGGGTATCTATAATCTTAATGTGGGGAGATAAATAATTATTTAATAATATTGAGCTCGAAATATAATTCCTAGTATGACAAGGAGTGCAATTATAATTCATTAGTGGTGTAAATTATAATTTACGTAAATAGAAATTAATTTTGGTTGGATTAGAAATCTTTATTTACATAGGAAGCCCTAGTCATGCTAATCCTATGGTTTTTGTTGTAGCCTTTACATATATGCACTCTAAGAACAGCTAGGGTTACACTTGCTTATAATTGAGAGATACATGTTTTTGTGAGGAACAGAAACCTCAGCAGCTGTGAACACATTCTTTCTGGAGTAAAGCGTGTACGAGAGATATAACAGAAGTCCGAAGGTTGAGTTCGAGTAGTTGATTCGTGCTTCTTGTTGTTGCTTGCTGTTCGAGATCAAAGCAGAAAGATTTCAAAATTCATACCTGTTGTTATTCGTGTTGAAAATTTATGGCCTTCCCAAAACACACTCCTTTTGGAAATAGGAAAGACAGGAATATCAAGATAAATAGAGAAAAACACAACACAAGGATTTACATGGAAAACTCCCAAAACAAGGAGAAAAACCATTAGCCCCAGAGAAAAATATACTATGTGAAAAATTGTTACAATCACACAATTTTTCCTTTTCACTCAAAAGACTCCCACTAAGCTTTCCTACTAGCTAAACTTTAACTTTCACCTTTTCAAGAGGAATTTTATTAAAGTTAAAAGTTACTAGTTAAGCAATTGACTGGTGCACTTAACCAAGGAAACTTAACCTTCATTACATAAACTTGCCCCTTGCCCCCCTTCCCACTCCCAACCGATGTGGGATTGGGAAAGGAGCAAACAAACCAACAATCTCCACCTTTGTGACTTTTGTTGATCTCACATCCACACTCCATCTTAATGAAGATCTTCATAACTTCTGCTATCATGTTCCACCATAAAAGCATATACACTCAGAATAAACCAATTCCAAGCAGTTCACTTTAGCCCACGTCGAAAAACTACCTTATTGAAAATTATGGTGCAATTCCTACGTTTGGCTTTCCTAGAAATTCATCAGCCATTGACATGAATTTTCACCACACACCTTGTATCAAAACCAAATCAATACCCATGTGCAAACTTATGGACTTGCTAATAGTAATACATCCTCTATCATGCGACATCATCATCTATGCAGAGAGACACAATATTAGCATTATTATAAGTATCTCCATTCACTGACTTAGAGCATCTTGCCAAACCCGCTTCAGCTTTTGAACAATTTGTCTTGACATACCTAGATTGTCCACACACCCAGCAGACTACTTTCTTCTTCATGGAGTTTTTCTTCTAATCACCATCTACTACTACTAGGTTCTCAAGTGAATGATTACTTCCACCGCCTAGTCTTAAAGCTCATAGGAAGATGGAAGAGACTAGAAAAGCCTTAAAGCTTAATCCTCATCTTCAATCTTTCTCCAAAGTTCCTTTGTTGTAGATATTCCATGCACATTTGTAAGAACATTCTTGGCCAGGCACAAACGTATTGCACTTGCTTCTCTGATACCACTTGTTAGAAATTTTTGGCCCTCCCAAAATACACCCCTTTTGGAAATAGGAAAGACAAGAATATCAAGATAAATAGAAACAAATCCAGATCCTCCAAAAATACACCCCTTTTGGAAATAGAAAAAACATGAATATCAAGATAAATAGAGAAAAACACAACACAAGAATTTACGTGAAAAACTCTCAAAATAAGAGAAAAATACACTATGTGAAAAATTGTTACAATCACACAATTTTTCCTCCTTACTCGAAAGACACTCACTAAGCTTTCCCACTAACTAAACTTTAACTTTCACCTAATCAAGAGGAATTTTACTAAAGTCAAAAGTTACTAGTTAAGCTATTGACTGGTGCACTTAACCAAGGAAACTTAACCTTCCTTATATAGACTTGCCCCTTGCCCCCCTCCCACTCCTAACCGATGTGGGATTGGACAACGAGCAAACAAACCAACAATTCATGATCAAACCAGAGAGAACTCAAAGGTATGATTCTAATCACATAGATTAGACTCTGCTATTCATATCAAAATTTTTGGTATTATACATATGCACTATAGCCAAGTTGAGAGAAATTCTGCAGTTCTTTACAGGAATAGTAGTTTTAGGTTATGGGTAACTGAGGCAAAGGCAGTACTGAGAGTAAATTATGGGACAAGAGGCAAAGGTAAAAGAAAGGGTGTTGGGTTAATAGATTGCTTTTTGGACTAGGCTTTAAAGAGTAAAGATGGGGGGATCTAAAGGAGTGGCTGATAGGGTTGGGGCTAGTTATGATGGTGCCTAGACGTGAAGATTAAGGATAAGGGCTGTAATGGCAGCAAGGATGTTGTATTGAATGTCTTGAATTGCTTGAACAATGTCGAGAATGAGGGTAACATTGTTAGTAGAAGCACGACTATAACTAGAAAAATCTTGATGCTTAGCTGTTGTGCTCACTGAAGGAGTTGCATGACAACTACTATAAGTACTGACAATCCAAAGATCCACCTCTTCATTGGAGTCATCAAAATATAAAGGGTTAAGCTGGAAAAGTGGGTACTTTATGCTTACTTGAGAGTGGATATCATAGTTGGTGAAGTACAATGCCGACAAAGATGTGAGAGTGAAAGATATGGTAGTAAGGGAATCAAGCTGGTAAGGTCATTAGTTACTTAAATCCAAGTATTGAAAAGCAAATTAACTTCAATCAAATATAATTTTGTAGGACTTTGAGTCCTTTTTCCAAGTCTGTGAGAATTATCTTAATCCAATATTGGAATATGGTCAAAATATTACAACCGCCTTAAATTTTTCTCTCTCAATTTGTTGTTCTATCAAAGGAATCCACTCTTTTATGAATAAGTCAACACTTTATCTTCGAAAAGTTTCCTGAGTACAGTGTCTTCAGGAGCGGACTCCTTTACTAAAGGTGTCTGTATTTTCTCTCATCTAAGTTTGATCAAGCATACTGAATCGACTCTTTTACTTAAGGAGTCAACAATTCTTCTATAAATTTGTACTTCACTACTTGAAGGTATCTTCTCTTTTGTCAAAGAGTATCCTTTACTTAGACACTTCAAACTTTCTTCACTTTCCTCTATAGTTTAAATCTTTATCAATCATATGATCAACTCCTTTCAAAATTTTCTCCTTCGGCCTTAACTCTTCAATGCACTTGAATTATTGATGAATTAGTTAGTGTGGGGTAAATACACACGGCCCAGTCCACTTGGATAGGCCTAATTAACACAAATCGAAGCTGGGCTACTGGGCGGCCCGAATCCAACACTAAAGACCGGTCTGGCCCAAGCTGCCGACCTGGGCCCAAACCTCGAAAGGTGAGCCCAAACCGCTAATGGTCTCAGAGCATTAAATGCAAAGTTGACCCGTATTAAATGGGCCAGCGGCTCCCCACGTGACGTCGACTTGCACTTCCAATTAGCCGGATTCTTCAGCGACGGTAAGGCAGGCCCTGCACACGGTCAGTCAGCGGCATATGATGATGCCTACCCAGCAGGCCATGATGACCTGCTGGTAGGCCAGGAGCAAAACACTCCATCGATCATACTATAAATACCCAAGTCCTCAAGAGCCAGGTATGGACAATTAACTCTAAGTATACACAACTTCTATCTATTCTACTCTTGATTAAACTTGCTAACTTAATCATTGGAGTGTGATTGGCTCAACAAGGGTCAACCCATTCTAACTTCTCTTTCTTGTAGTGAGTTTGGACTTATCAACATTGGCTTGAGTGATCGGCCAGGCCTTTCCGAAAAATCCCACCTGCAGTTAGGTTTGAATCTTCTACTAAAACAAACACACGTAATGAGTCTTTCCTATGAATATAACATTTTAATCATGAAAACATACCAAGATGGTGAAAAAAAACCCACAGATGCTAAAAAAAGTGCAATAATGCCAACTAAATCCATCTACTAATGCAATTTTAAGCAACTTTCACAACCGCCAACTAGCATAACACTAATCCAAACAATCAAATAGAGTCAAGAAACTTATTCCTTCTGCAGGCATTCTTGATTGCATTTAGTAGATGCAACAAGCATTAAACCTATAAGTTACCCCTAGTGGAAGTATTATAGTTTCATCTCATGAAAGTTTCTAATGATGCTACCCACAAACATTAGCCAAAATTCATCCTTTCCTTAGATCCTTATGTGAATATATGCTCAAGTGAATTAAATGTTATGCTCCTTTTAACCAACCTAAAGAAGTTAAAAAATATTTGACAATAAATTCAAACAGTTTAACGTTAACCTTAAAAGTAGTTCTACACACTGTCATATGTACCAAAATATCTTAATCATGTTCAAAATTCAGTGGCTATAAACAAATAGCCTAACATAAATATAAAATTCAGCATCAAAGCACATGTAACCCAAGTTCTAACTTTTACTCAAATATGAAAAGGATTACACTAAAAAAATAAACTGAAGGCTAATGTGTAAAATCCCTTTATGCACTATATGTAAGCTAAAGTATTGAGATGCAAAACAAAACATCTAACAAATAACTCATAATGAAAACTGGATCCAACAACAAAAAGAACTTGAAACGAATGCTACTTTTGAGAAAACAACATAATCATCACACTTATGTTGCCATTTCATTCACTTCCATATTGTCGCGCCCAGATTTTTTGCACTCGAGAAATACACACACAAGCGAAAAAAATACTATACTCTCTTGTTAGAACTCATCCTCCTAGAAGAATGAGTGCGACTAGGTTTGAATTGAATAAAGGGCTTTTGAAAAATAATTTGGAGTCGCCACCTAACTTGATTAAGGTAAGTTAGGTTACCTAAAAAACTAAGCACAATCCGAAGACTATACTTAGGGTATTAGAAAACGGTTTTGAAAATACTTCCTCAAGAGAGGGTTTTTAAGAAAACAGGTTGTTTGGCGACCTTTAGAAAATATTTAAGCCCTTTTTTTTAAAAAAATAACTCCATTTGGTCTTTCGAAAATAGTGTTCTAGGTTTGGAGGTTGGTTACATGTAGGGAAGACGCACTAAGCCATCACCCTACTCCACCCTTGCGGTACCTACATGTCTATTAACCATAAATTCACTCATTAGAGTCTTGGATTAACAAATGTAAAAAACTATCCACTTTCTAAAAGAATTTTTAAAAGAATGATGCATGACATGCAAGTGCAAGAAAAGAGAGTTTGAAAATAGATTTGGAAATAGATTTGAAAAGAAGGATTGAAGTTTGAAATTGGAAAGAAAGTTTTGGAAATTGAAGATTTGAAAATAGATTTCTGGAATTGGAAATTTGGAAAAAGTTACGGAATTTGATATTTGAAAAAAAGTTATAACTGCACCCATGAGGGTTGTCTACATATCTCTTTTGGGGAATCAAGTTAGCCGTAGTTCAGACAAGAGTCTGATTGAAAATAGAAGGTTTTAATTTGAAAAAGAGTTGGAGTTGAACGTAGAATAGAAGATTGAAATTTGAAATTTGGAGTTGAAAAGATTAGACTTTGATTCGCAGAGATAGAACTTGGAAGAAGGATTTGAACTTGTTTTGGAAATATTGAGATTTAGGAAACCTAGACTTAGGAAAGATAGGATTTAGGAAAGATTTGAGATTAAGAAAGATTTGACTCGAATGTTGGACTTGGAAGATTTGGGAAAGACGGGATTTAGGAAAGGTTCGAATTAGAAAAGTTTCAAAATAGAAAAGTTCCATTTTAGGAAAGTTTTATTTTAGGAAAGATTTCAAATTAGGAAAGTTTTGAAATAAGAAAGGTTTAACTTAAGAAAGTTTCATTTTAAGAAAGGTTTCGTTTTAAAAAAGTTTCGAATTAAGAAAGTTTCAAATTAAGAAAGAATTAAAATTGGAAAGTTTTGAATTTGGAATGTTTGAAATATGAAATGTTTGGATTTAGAAAGATTAAGAATTTGGAAAGTTCAGAATTTAGAAAGTTTTAACTTAAGAAAGTTTTGAATTTAGAAAGTGTTAATTTAAGAAAGTTTTGAACTTGGAAAGATTTGAAATTAAGAAAGATTTAAAATTAGAAAAATTTAAAAAGTTAGATTTGAAAAGTTAAGATGTGGAAAGGTATGGAATTTAGGAAAGGTTGGAATTGGGAAAGATTTAGATTAGGAAAGATTTGAAAGTTTAAGTTTTGGAGACTTAAGATTTAGGAAAGTATAAGAATAGGAAGGAGTGGATTAGGAAAGGTTTAGACTAGGAAGGCTTGAGACTCCTATTTTCTAAAACAAAGGATTGGATTTTGTTTCTAAAAGAGGTGTTTTGATTTTGTTTTAAAAAATGGAGGATTGTATCTAGTTTCCTAAATGGGGAAATTGGATTTGGTTTGGATTTGGCATGAATTTGGAAGGTGAAGTTTTGGAAATCCTAAATTTTGAAGTAGAAAATAGGTTTTAGAAATGTATAGTTTTGATGTAGAAAATAGAATTTGGAAACCTAAAGTTTGAGGCCAAAATAGGGAATTGGAAATCATGTTTTTGGGAAAGAAAATTAGGGTTTCCTAATTGTTGGCTCTAGGGCTTGACTTGAGCTCCAAGATAAAGAGTTTTTAGAAAGAAGATTTTTTTGAAAGAGATCTTGGAAAGGAATTTTTAGAAAGTGAGCTTTTAGAAAGAGAGTTTTTAGAAAGGGATATTTGGAAAGAGTTTTTAGGAAGGAAGTCTAAGGAGTATTTCTAGAAAGTGAATTTTGACGAGAGCTTTTTTGGAAAGGAGTTTGAAAAGAGTTTTGGAAAATAGATTTTTGAAGAGAATTTTTAGAAAAGAATTTTAGAAAGGAGATTTGAGGGAGTTTTTAAAAAGTGTATTGGAAAGAAGGATTTTTAGAATGAGAGATTTTTGAGAAAAGAGTTTTTTGGAAAGTTCATAAAAATATTTCACTTTTCTAAAGTAATTCTAACCATAAGAATGTTAGAACCACTCTAATATAGTAGTTTTGAAAACAACAATGATTTGAAAATATGGACCATATTAGTCACTTTAAATGTAACACTTTTCTAAAGCAACCCTAACCTTGGAAAGGCTAAAATCACCCTAGAATTGTTATTTTGAAAAAAATTTTTAAAAAAGAAAATTTTAATGCAAGTTTGAAAATAATTTTAATGCAAGTTTTGAAAACAAGTTGGAAAACGAGTTTTGGATGAATGCAAGATCATGATATGCACAATGCAAGTTAGGGTCGTGAACATACAAGGTTAAGACTTCACCAGATAATCAAGGGAGCCGAACCCACGTGGTCTCCGGTTAGACTAAGACAAAGCCCCCGACACGGTGACTTTTAATAGCCTTATCCTACACATGAACTAGGGAGTTAATTGTTTCAAGCATGAAAGAAAGGGGGCAAGAAGATGGAGGGGATTAAAATAGAAGAAAACCCAAGTGGATTCGGAAAGAGAAGAGAAAAGGGGGGAAGATGCGTAAACTTAAATGGAAAGCTTACCTTGTATCGTCTTTGACTTGCTTTGCTTTATGTGCTTTATTCTTCTTGCTTTACTTCGGTCTTTGCCTCGATCTTCAAGAGCTTGCTTAGATCTTTAGAAACTTCAAAGTTACAGCACTTCAAGTTTTCAATGAAGGCTTTGGAGGTTAGTGTAGGAGTATATAGGGGTGTATGTGAGTGTATGGGAGCTAGGGTTTGTGTATGGAGGCTAGGGTTTTGGAAAACCTAAAAAAGACTAGGGTTTAGGGAGGCTAAGAGCTTTGTATATCGAAGAGGAGAGTTTTTAGACTGAGTTTGCGGACCCTTTTCAAGCTGGAGGAGGCTCTGTATTTATAAACATTGAAATGACTTGGTGCCTGTTACAGTGGCGCCAGGCAAAATATTATATTAGCGCCTCTCCTAGTGGTGCCAGGCCATTTTTTGGCTTGGCACCACTAGTAATGACGCCAGCCAATTAGGAAATATTTAAGGTCGGCAAGCAACGTATCTTCAAAAAATTTGGGCGCCTGTATTAGTGACTACCATGCAATTTTTAGTCTAGCTTCACTATAAGTGACTCTGGAAGGTCCGAGAATGATTTGAAGGGCTGGGAATGACTCGGAAGGCCAAAAAGGGACAAGAACCCCTAAAACAGTGTCTCGAGAGTAATAGACTTGAAGAATGATGTCAAGATGGGACAGAAGGGTTGACCGGGCATTAGGGACAAAACGGTCAATCGGGCCGAAAAGCTATCGGGATGGACTCAAAATGTCCCGGAAGAAGATTTGAGGTTTGAAAACATTACTTAGAATGTTCTAGGAGGTTACCGGTTTGATACTCAGAGCCGGTATGATCGAAAAAGGAGACCGGCTCACCAGGGGCAAAACGATCATTTTGCACCAAGTTTGCCGGAACTGACTCAGAATGATTTGAAAAGATAATGGAAGGTCGGGAATGCTATAAGAAGAATTCTTGAGAGGTTACCGGTTTGATACCCAAAGGCGGTGTGGTTCCCGGGGTGCTCGGATGCCTAGGGGCAAAATGGTCATCTTGATTGGAATATCTCGGAATTGGCCCAAAACTGATTAGAAGGCACCTAATCATGCCAGATTGTCTTTAAGACAATCTTGGAAGGGTAGACTTACCGTTCTGAGGACTTAGGTACTTTCTCAAGAACGTGCCGAAAAATGGCCCTAAGGGCAGTTTGGTCATTTTTCACCGGAGTGGGCTAGCAGGCACTGGTGCTGACCTAGGTTTTGAGTGTTTTCGTCATTCTGACGGTGGTCTCATGATATAGGAGTTTGTCGAAAATTTCCTATATTGACCTGTTTGCAAGTGTTTTCGTCACTCTGACGGTTGCGATGTTTACGAGTATTTTCGTTACTCTAATGTATTGCGATCATTCCAGAGGTTGCCTGATCTAGGGAACCTGCTAGGTGGACTTAGCGCCTGAGGAATCAAATTTCTTGGAAGGCATGCCAAAATAGACATTTCTTCATTGGCGAGCTAGCAGGCGCCAAAGGTGGACCGTTCTACCATCTAGGGGACTTTGGGTCTCGTCCCGGTCAACGGGTTTGAAGGGACTTACCATTCTGAAGAGTTTTTCAGAAACGTGCCGGATAGGATGGACTTACCACCTCGAGGAATCAACTTTCTCGAAAGGCATGCCGGAGTGGATTTGGAATTGGACTTGGAATTAGATTGGAAAAAGGGGACTTACTGTCTTCGAGAAAACGTGCCCACTGGAATTGGACCAAACAATGCCCTAAGGACATTTTGGTCATTTTGTCTCTACTTGGGCCTAATGGGCCCGCGAAGCGATTGATTGACGGGATTAGACTTGGAAAATTGAGTTGACTAAGAATATGTCCATATTGACTTGAATACAAGTTTGGACGGACTGGAGATTATTGAGTGGGCAAAAATGGGGTGCTTACAGTTGCCCCTCTTTTTCTGTCTTTGTTTGACGAAGACAGAAAATGATAGAGTAAGAGTCTCATGTTAACCGTGAGGCGGTCAGAGGGACGAACTTTGGAAATTTTTGGAAACGGGAGTTTGGTAATGGATATTGGGCAAAAAATGGCCATTGAAATCGAGTTTTGGCGGAAAAAAGAGCAAAACTGCCCAGAATTTGGAACTCGCCACCACTAGTGGCGCCTTTAGTAGAATTGGCTTGGTGCCACTGCTAATGGCACTAGGCTTGGGATCAAAACCAGCTAACTGCTAGTTCGATATTCTTGCGGAAGTTGAAGAGTTTTTGAAAAATTGAGAGTCTTTGTGAGGAAACCGACTTGGACATTGAAGTAGCACCTCTTAAGGACCACGGGGATTGCCAGAAGTAGACACCGTCGTCGAAGAAGTAGCCAGAAAGGAAGATTTCGCCGGAGAATTCCAAGAGGTGAGTTTTTGATTTTATGTTGATTTTGATGTGTAGAATTCCGTTTGAACCATGTGAATAGTGAAAATTGATGTTTCGATATGTTTTGAACACTGTGGTGAAGTTATTTTTGCATTTTGGTGCTTGTTTGATTGAATTTGAGTGATTTTACATGTTTATGTGAAGGGGGTTTCTGTGAAAATTGGGGGTTTATCCCTACAGCTTTGGGTATTGAGTTTTTTTCACTAGATTTTTGTACTGTGTACGTTAGAGAAATGTGTTTAACAACTGTGTGAAGTTTTGAAAACTTTTTGAATTTTTAATTTTTTTGAAAAATAAAAAAAGACTTAGAAAAATAGAAAAAATGGAGAAATTTGAGAAAGTGATGAAATTAATAGAGTTTAAAATTTAGAAAAATGTAGGAATATTTTAGAAAATATTTGAAATGATTTTAAAAAAATTTAGGATAACTTTGAAAACCATTGATTTGTTGGAAAATAACATAAGTCTTTTGAAAAGTTTAGAAATTTGAAAAGTGTGTGCGGGTGTTGGTGCTATGTGATTATGATGTTGTAGAGTGCATAGTTTGTGTTTTGTGTTGATATTGTGGGTGTTGTAGGAACCATTTTTAAACAAAAATTTGTCAAAATTTTTAGAAATCAAGGAAAGAATTGGAAAAAGTTTTGAAATAAAATCTTTTTGAAGGAAAAAGATAGAAAACCCTTGAGATTTGACTTGAAGTTGGAAAATAAAAATGTGTAGGAAATTCATTTTGACTTGGAATTTTAAAATCAAAATGTGTACGAAATTCATTTTGACTTATCACTTGAAATTTTTTTATTCTTTGTTTATTTTTTTTGTTTTTTTTTATTATTTATTTATTTATTTGTTTCTCTTTCTTCTTTTTCTTACTTCTCACGAGTTATATTTACCTTATGTTGATATTCTTACCTCGATCTTCAGAATGACGGATGTGGGCGATGAAGGTTCTGAGAGGAGACGCCGCTCCGAGAAGGCGGCTCGGACGGATTCTGTCAGTGGTTCCAGTTGATCCAGGGGTAACCGACGATCTACTGGACAGGCATCGTCTAGTCAGAGTAGACGGGGGAGTAGACCACCTGTCGACCCTTTTCCTCCGGTTAAGTAGGCCTTTGAGGAGGAGATTGGTGCAGAGGAGGAGGTATCGGGTCTTGGCGATTAGGTGACTGGTTACGGGAGAGCCTCCATCCGACATAGATAGACAGACACTAAGTTAGGCGACTTGGAGGTACCAGACATTCCACCGCTAGGGGATCTTGCCTATCATCCCAGTGTGTATTCTAAACAATTCCTGCCTCCTCCGTGCATTGACACAGCCTTCAGAAGGGCCGTCCATCAGGTGTTTATGACCATACAGTAGGCTGCTCCATCTTATCGTGCTTTCTTGGCTGAGACTGGGTTTGGGGCTTTCATGGGATTACAGACTAACTGCCTGAACTGATATCTGGTGTTGGCGCTTATTGAGAGATGGTTTGGAGAGACTGAGACTTTCCATTTTGTTAGCTTTGAGCTGGGTCCCACCCCCTTGGACTAGGTTATCATCACGAGACTTTTATTCGTCGGTCAGTGGATCACCCTACAGCCAATCAGCAGGGCCGACGCGTGTGTTTTGCTAGACTTGCCCCCTCCAGAGCGCTCTACCTTCCCAGTCTCTTGGCTCGGTTGGGATAATAGTACCTTTGATGTTGAGACGCCACCTACCCAGCGAGACATCATGAGGTGGCGACTTGTTTTGTACATCATCTTCAGCTGCTTCTACAACAACAACAAGTCGCTCGTGCCTTTTCGATTGGTGAGTATAGTAGATGATCTTGGGGCTTTGTCTGAGTTGGATTGGGGGTCCTTCTCTTTTGGCTGCTTCCTTCGATCGATGCGAGTTCGGACTTCCTCCCATTAGGGCAGCATGACTGGTTTCTAATCTTTTCTTGTCTAATGGAGCTACAAGTACTTGCCTGTCCGTCGCCCGGCAGTTATCGAGGATAACCTTTATCCTCGTGCTTTGAGATGGGCTCATGATCGGGTAGCCCAGCGATTGGAGATCACTGACTTCGTGACGCTACGAGCGAACCTAGAGCTCATTGAGGCGAGGGACGCGACTTGGCGGCCCTTCATTAGATCAGTTCATTATGAGACGATTCAGTATTTGGTCCCGTTGTCCCTACCAAGGGCTTCTTTTCTCAGCGACGATTCTTAGGAGTCCTATCTAGGAGATCGACACTGGCGGTAGTTTCATAAGGAGTTCCGATTAGCATGAGATCCTCTAGAGTATATGTTTGGAGCTTTGGTGGCGGGAGTGCCTATTCCCTATTAGGAGCGCTAGCCAGGTGTCGGGTTCTTACTTCCTTCAGAGACTGACTACGCAGTACACTTCGGGGCTCATTCTGTTGGTGCCTTCACTCGGTTTGAGGTAGTAGTTGGCGGATACATTGTGGGACAAGAGGTGGTCGACTTGTGGTGCCGTGATGGGGGATATGTGCCCCAGGTTGAGTTTACTGCTGTAGGGACCAGAGGGATCGATACCAGACGGAGCGAGATTTGTACCAGGCAGAGGTAGCTTCCTTAACAGCCCGGTTAGCCCAGATGGAAGGTCGCGGGGTATGTTGTCATTTCCCTTCTTCTTCTTTTCGCTTTGCTATTGGTTAGTTATTCCTTTGCCCTGCTAATTCTGGTTCTATCTTCTTTGCAGGACGCTGGTGCTTCTAGTAGCTATCCACCTCCTTCGGATCCAAGCTTCGGGGATTTCGATTCGGAGGACATTGATTTCGATCTTTGACGAATGCCTCTTGTGGAGACCCTTCTTTTGCCTCTATCCTTGAGATGTATTTACGTTAGACAGTTTTATTTTGTAAATTTTGTACAAAGATGGATATTTATGATATTTCGATGCATGGACAGGCAAAGATATTTATGATTATATGATCAGATGCAAACGCATGGTTGACGATGTTGCATATTTATTTCATGAGTTGATATTAAACTATGTTGGTGACTTTTGTTTTTACAGGGAGTTATATCCTATGTATGCAAAGCTCATGCCATTTTTTTTTTGAAAATGTATACATATATTAGAAATATATTAGTTAATGAAATGACAAGGGGTGTCGTCAAACTCGTTATCTCCAGAATGGTAACTCCTTCCTTCGGGGGTCTGGCCTCTCTTCTAGCTTAAGTTTACCTTGGCGGGATGATAGCACTTTGTACCTCTCTCAACCTTTCGATTGCCTCTAATTTCTTTACCTCGGGGTTAGTGTATTGGATTCTTGGGCTGAAACTCTTAACTCTCGGGGTTTTAGCAACATCTTACCTGACTTTTAGCAGAGCGATAAGTGGCCAGTCCTTCAATTTGAGGAGACTTTGCTTTAGGACCGTAATGTAGGCTAGGTTATGGGGTTTTCAAAACAATGGGATATGTAGGCTCAAATTCGACGTTACTTTTGGCATAGTTTAGATCCATACCATCCTTAACTATCTTTCCTTCCCGTAGGTTAGCATCCTTTCTTAACTTCGGTAGCGTGTCTAGTTCATTTAGATCAAGCAATCCGTTTTCAATCAAAGTGGACTTTAGTAAGGTTATAATGTAGGTCATGGCTTCGGGTTTTACAAGAAAGGGTAAAGGCTCGAACCTATTATTTTTACTGGGCTTCTTTATAACCTAGGATCACCTTTAGATTTTTTCCTTGCTCTTACTATATACTTCTCAGAGTGAAAATGACTCTTTTCTTCCGACCTTTCTATATGCTTTCTGAGATAAACATGACTCACTTCTCTTTCAGCCTTCTTATTATATTTTTTAAGATGTTCAATCATGTTTTTCTTTAGGCATTTGATAATTTTTTTTTTCGGCCTCTTGCCCCTTGGCAACTCTTTTCCTTCTCTCTCTCTTTCTCTCTCTTTTTTTTTTTTTTTTTTTTATCTCTTTTCTTTCCTTTTATGAAATGAATAATTCTACAACTCTTTTTTTTTAGACCTTCTCTTTAGCAATTTAATCTAACCCAATGTGGGCGGTGATCCCTAGGTTAGGGTTTTCTCGAAAAAGATAAATGGCCCAACGAGTTTGGCAAGGAGTTGCTTCTAACTGTATGGGAAATGAAATGAGGGCATCTCTTCACTTTGAACTAGATTGCTTGATCCATAGAGGCTTCAATGCTGCTTTAGCACGATAGAGGATGGATACCGTTCCTAGAGTTCTCGATTATTGTCTACCCCAGTGTGGGAAGGACGGTCTTAGATCGAGGTTGATAATGAAAGCTTCGTTTGTTGCGAGGCACCAAGGGCTAAGCAAGGGGAATATAAACACATTTATTTTTATATGAAAAAATGAAAGATGACTCCTCTTCACTTTGATAATCTGGCTACACATCGCTTAGCTTCGGTGTCTTGCAAGTGTTGCCTTTGGGTAGTTTCCTTACTCATCCTTATCTTCTCTCTCTTTAGAAAGCTGATCATTTGGCGAGTGGTTAACTCATGCTTTCACCTCTTCAAGTCAAATCGTTTCATAAGATAGACCATGCCCCCTTATGTAGGAAAAATTCACCATTTACAAGAGAAATATAAGATAACAGCAATGAATAAAAAAACTTAACCATTTTATTATATTAGTGAAAAGCATATAGTTCTATTTTAAAGAAATAGAAGTGTAGATATTAATTCACGAACAAAATGTAAAAGAGATAGAAAGAAAGTGGGTGAAAACACCCCTCTCTTGTACTCTTTTGACGGGGGAGTCCTTCTTTTTTAACATGGCTTTGGGATGATGCCCACATCTTTAAAGCTCTGTTGGCTACTTGTCTCTGGGTAGATGACTAGATTCCCATGGGAATAATTGAGGTTGGTGCAATTGTCGATCTTTTCCTTCTTTATTGATGCAAACACGGTCATGCGTCCCCCAAGATCTGTAACTGCCTCATGGTGTTTCCTCCCTTTCTTAGCTTCTCTTTCTTCGAGTCCAGCTTCCTCTTCTTCTTTATTTGCCCCAAATGGAGATGTCCGTTTACTTTCTTCCAGCTGAACTGACTTAACCCAGGCCTTAGGTTTCTTGTTTTTGCATTCGGTCGTGCTCCGCTGCCCCTCAAGTGTGCATAGTGGCGGGTTCCTATCACTGGGTTTGAATGGCTCCTGGTCAACATTCTAGGTAGATTCATTCACGAGTTCATCTTCGGGGACTGGCATCTTATCGGGGTCGCACCATAACCAGGCATGACATTATTCCTCATATCCGTATTCTATTTCCTCCCCATCCTCGTAATATATCTCCTGGCATGTGGCGAACCAAACCTCATTGTTACCAAACTTTGTGATGACGTTTACGGCGTGGTCTGGTAGGGGGTCCGTAGTGACACTCGGAAGAGGGTTCACTGGTCGTAAGCTGATGATCTTGTTATATATCAGGTTTTGAATCTTGTGCTTAAGGGTCAAACAATCTTCAGTGTCATGTCCTTGGCCGCCTGAATGGCACTCACAGCTTGCTGCAGATTCAAAGTAATGAGGCAGAGGATTGGGCCGGGGTCGAGCAGGTATAGGTTTCAGATATCCGGCCGCTAGGATACCAAAACAAGCTGTGGTCTGTGAACATGCGAGTTTAGTAAATGTCCATTTTTTCCCACTTGTTTGCCTAGGCTGAGAAAGTGTTGCAGATGTTTTTGAAGATTGGGAACCGAGTTTTGGTGAGGTCACAACCAGGCTGGTGGTTCGGGAATTGAAGGGGCTTTGGGTTCTATGTTTCAAAGTAGGACGATTTTTAGTGTTAGGGCCAAATGGGTTGGGCTGGTATCCGTAGGAGAGATTATATAATCTAGGGGTTTGGTTAGAGGTTGGTTTGAAAGGTATCGGAGCAAGGCCCTTGGCCTAGGGAGGTCGTTGGTAAGTGTAAGCACCCCATTTTTGACCGCTCGACAGTCTACACTCTGTCCAGACTTGTTTTCAAGTCATTGTGGACATATTCCAATCGAAACCAATCCTCTAGGTCCAAATTCCGTCTTTCCATCGCTTCGCGGGCCTGTTAGGGCCAAATAGAGGCAAAATGACTAAAATGCCCTTAGGGGCATTGTCCTTTCTTATTCCAATTCCAGTCCCTCTCTCGAGATAGTTTATTCCTCGAGACGGTCCGAGTAGCAAAACTACTCACAAAACCGTTAGAGTGGCGGAAACACTCACAAAACTGTTAGAGTAGCGGAAATACTCACAAAACCGTTAGAGTGGCGGAAACACTCACAATCCAGGCACGTCTCTTTAGAGACGGTAAGACCCCTTTCCAATCCCACTCTCGAGACAGTTTATTCCTCGAGACGGCTCCAATCCAGGCACGTCTCTTCGGAGATGGTAAGACCCCTTTCCAATCCCTCTCTCGAGACAGTTTATTCCTCGAGACGGTCCGAGTAGCAAAACTACTCACAAATCATCAACCCCGTCCGAGTAGCGAAAATACTCACAAATCATCAACCCCGTCCGAGTAGCGGAAATACTCACAAATCATCAACCCCGTCCAAGTAGCGGAAATACTCACATCGTTAGAGTGGTGGAAACACTCAAAACCTAGGTCAACACCAGTGGCTGTTAGCCCACTTTAGTGGAAAAGGACCAAACTACCCTTAGGACCTTTTCCGAGACTTTCCGGTCAAGATGACCATTTTGCCCCTAGGCATCCGAACGCCTCGGGAACCACACCATCTCTGAGTATCAAATCGGTAATGTCTCGAAAATACTTTTTATAGTATTCTCAATCTTCCTTTACTTTTTCGGATCATTCCGAGTCAGTTCCGGCCAACCCGGTACAAAATGACCGTTTTGCCCCTGGAGGGCCGGTCTCCTTCTTCGACCATACCGGCTTTGAGTATCAAACCGGTAATATCCCGAGAATACTTTTTATAGTATTCTCAACCTTCCTTTACCTTTCCGGATCATTCCGAGTCAGTTCCGGCCAACCCGGTACAAAATGACTGTTTTGCTCCTAGAGGGCCGGTCTCCTTCTTCGACCATACCGGCTTTGAGTATCAAACTGGTAATGTCTCGAGAATAATTTTTATAGTATTCTCAACCTTCCTTTACCTTTCCGGATCATTCCGAGTCAGTTCTGGCCAACCCGGTACAAAATGACCGTTTTGCCCCTGGAGAGCCGGTCTCCTTCTCCGACCATACCGCCTTTGAGTATCAAACCGGTAATGTCCCGAGAATAATTTTTATAGTATTCTCAACCTTCCTTTACCTTTCCGGATCATTCCGAGTCAGTTCCGGCAAACCCGGTACAAAATGACCTTTTTGCCTCTAGTGGGCCGGTCTCCTTTTCCGACCACGCCGGCTCTGGGAATCAAACCGACAACCTCTGGGAACATTCTAAATAATGTTTCCAAATCCCAAGTCTTTTTCTTGGACAATCCGGGTTTGTCCCGGCAGTTTTTCGGTCCGATTGACCGTTTTGCCCCTAAAGGCCCGGTCAACTTTTCCGACACATTTTATCCTCACTTTTCAAGTCAAATACCTCCAGGACACTATTTTAAGTGTTCCTGCTCCTTTCCGGCCCCCAGGTCATTCCCGGCTCCTTCAAATCATTCCCGGACTTCCCGGAGTCACTCCTAGTGAAGCCAGGCTAAAATTTACATGGTAGTCACTAGTACAGGCGCCCAAATCTAGTCAAAGATACGTTGCTTGCCGACCTTAAACCTTTCCTAATTGGCTGGCGCCACTAGTAGTGGCGCTAAGCCAAAAAATGGCCTGGCGCCACTCCTAGTGGCGCCAATGTAAAGTTTGCCCTGGCGCCACTGCAACAGGCGCCAGGTTTGTCCAACTTCTATAAATACAGAGCCTCATTCAACGTGAAAAAGGTCTGCAAACTTAACCTAAAAATCATATATTTTGATATACAGAGCTCGAGCACCTCCAAAAACCCTAGTTTCCTTAGGTTCTCCAAACCCTAGCCACCCTACACAAACCCTAGCCTCCTATACACTCATACACTAGCTTTCAACCACCCTTAGAAGACTTGAAGAGTTGCCATCTAAAGCTTGAAGACAACCCTTGAAGACTGAAGAGGAAGATCAAGACGAAGACCGAAGACAGCGCGGCGCGCAAAATAAAGAAGACATACGGTAGGCTTTCTCTTTAATTTTCTATACTTCCCCCCTCTCTCTTTTCTCTCCAACCCACTTGGGTTTTCTCTATTTTAATCCCCCATCTCTTTCCCCCCCTTTCTTTGCATGCTTGAAACAAGGGGATTCCCGGTCCATGTGTAGGATTGGGCTATTGGAGAGTCACCGTGTCGGGGGCTTTCTTCTAGTCTAACCAAAGACCACGTGGGTCCGACCCCCTTGATTATGTGGTGAAGCCTTAACCTTGTATGTTCACGACCCCAAATTGCATTGTGCATATCATAGTCTTGCATCTTCCAAAATTTATTTTCAAAAAGTTGTTTTCAAAAATCATTTTCAAACTTGTTTTCAAAATTGCATCAAAAGCTTTTTTTCAAAAACATGTTTTCAAAATCACAATCCTAGGGTGATTCTAGCCTTTCCATGGCTAGGGTTGCTTTAGGAAAGTGTTACATTAAAAGTGACATTTTGGTCTATATTTTCAAATCTTGTTGTTTTCAAAACCGCTTTCCTAAAGTGGTTCTAGCCTTCTTATGGTTAGAATTGCTTTAGGAAAGTGAGATGTTTTTACACCTTCTAAAAGCTCTCTTCAAAAATCTCTTCCTAAAAATCTCTTTTTCAACATACTTTCCTAAAACTCTCCTTTTCAAATTGTTTTCAAAAACTCCCTTCGAAAATCTATTTTTCAAAACTCTCTTTTTCAACTCCTCTCCAAAATCCTCTCCTCAAAATCCATTTTCTAAAAACATTCCTCGCAACTCTTTCCAAAAACTCTCTTCCCAAAATTTTTCTTCTAGAAACTCTCCTCTAGGATCTTCTTTCCAAAATTTTCGTTTCTAAAAACACACTTTCCAAAAACTCCTTCCTAGGATTCCCTTCTAGAAAATCTTCGTTTCTAAAAACACACTTTCTAAAAACTCCTTCCTTGGAGCCCCAAATCAAGCCCTAGAACCCATAATTAGGAAACCCTAATTTTCTTTCAAAAAACATGGTTTTCAAACTTTGCCCCAAACCTAGGTTTTCAAAATCTCTTGTTTTCACATCCAAACTATACATGTTTCCAAAACCTATTTTCTATGTCAAAACTATAATTTTCCAAATCTAGGGTTTCTAGAATCTCATTTTCCAAATCCTTCCTAAATCCAATCTCCCTGTTTAGGAAACTAGATCCCGTCCTCCGTTTTTGGAAACAAATCCAACCTTTCTCTTTAAGAAACCAAATCCAATCTCTTTTTAATCCAAATCTTTCCTAATTTAATTCCTTCCTAAACCATAAGTTTCCTAAACCTAAATTTTAAATCTTTCCTTAAATTTCAAAATCCAACTCTTTCTTAATTCAAATCCTTCCTAAACTTCGTTTTCCTAAATCTTAAGTTTCCTAAACTTGAATATAAAAATCTTTCCTAAGTTTTAAAACTCAACTTTCAAATCTTTCCTAAATCAACCCTTTCCTAATTCTACCCCTTTCCAAAATCTTTTTCAAATCCAAGCTTTCAAATCTTTCCTAAACTCAAACGTTTCCTAATCTCAAGGTTTTCTAAAACTCTAAAACTTTCTAAATCTTAAACTTTCTAAATATCAAATCTTTCCAAATTCAAAACTTTCTAAATTTGAAACCTTCTTAAGTTAAATCTTTCTAAACTTCCAAGCTTTCTAAATTCTAAATCTTTCTTAAATTTCAAATCTTTCCAAATCTAAGACTTTTCTAAACTCGAGACTTTCTTAATTCAAACATTTCCTAAATTGAAAACTTTCCTTTTTCAAACCTTTCCTAAAATGAAACTTTCTTATTTTCAAAACTTCCTTATTTTCAAAACTTCCCAAAATCAAAATTTCCTTTTTTCAAACATTTCTAAATTCGAAACTCTCCTAATTTGAAAACTTTCCTAATTCAAAAACTTTCCAAAAATGAAACTTTCTTAATTCGAAACTTTCCTAAATCAGACCTCTCCTAATTCGAACATCTCCTAAAATCCAATCTTTCCAAATCTTCCAAGCCAAGTCAAATCTTTCCTAGGTCTCTTCTCTTTCCTAAGTCTAGGTTTTCTTCAACCTTCTCTTCTCCAAAACAAGTCCAAATCTATCTTTTCAAATCAAAGTCCAATCTTTTCCAAAATTTTAATTTCCAATCTCCTTTTCTAATCTCAAATCAAATCCAATTTTCAATTCAATCTCTTTCTTACAATCCAATCTCTCTCTTCAAGTCAATCTCTTTTCAATCGGACTCCGGTCCGAACTACGACTGACTTGATTCCCCCAAAGGGATACGTAGGCAACCTTCATAGGTGCGGTCACAATACTTTTCAAACTTTCAATTCTACCCTCATGGGTATGGTTTTCAAAATCTTTTCAAATCTAAAATTCCAATTTCAAATTTCTATTTCCAAATTTTCAAACTTTCCAATTTCAATTCCATCTCTTTAAATCTATTTTCAAATCAAATCAATCTCTTTCCAAATCTAATTTTCAATTCTCTTATTTTGCACTTGCATATCATGCATCATGTTAGTTTATAAACATTGTTTTTCAAAGTGAATAGGATTGACCATTAGCTAATTGGAGACTCTCATAGGTAAATCTAGGGTAGATTGACATGTAGGTACCGAAAGGGCGGGGTAGGGTGATAGCTTAGTGCGTCTTCGCTACACGTAACCAACCTCCGAACCTAGAATCACTGATTTCAAAGACCAAAAAGGAGTTATTTTTCTAAAAAATGGCTAAATGTTTTCCAAAGGTTGCCAAACAACCTGTTTTCCTAAAAAACCCTCTCTTGAGGAGATATTTTCAAATCGTTTTCCAAAAAACCTAAGTGTAGTCTTCGGATTATTCTTAGTTTTTAGGTGACCTAACTCACCTTAATCAAGTTACGTGACGACTCCGAATCTTTTTCAAAAGCCCTTTATTCAAACCTGTTTTCAATTCAAACCTAGTCGCACTCATTCTTCTAGGAGGGTGAGTTCTAACGAGAGAGTACAACATTTTTCCCGCTTGGGTGAGTATTCCTCGAGTGCGAAAAATCTGGGCACGATAGTAAGCAATGGTCGGGGCATAGTCTTGGTCTTCCTACTTCATCCTTTTTCGTCAATCATGGGTTTAGGCTTGCGAGGACTCTGCTTACTCATGGGTTGCAGTTCCTGAATGGGATAAGAGTGAGGAGAGCATGCCTTTCATTTTAGTCATCCTATGTCTGAGTCCTTTTGCTTCCGCTAGTATTAGAGTTAAGGCATTAAGTGTGAGCGACTTCATGAGTGTTTCTTAGCTTTCAGCATGTAACAATGGGGGACGAGGAGAGGTACCTTGAACCAACAAAAGGAAAAAGTCAGTGTCTTATTTTAACAAGTCTTTATGCAATGCATGCTCTAAGGATGCCCCTACTCGAGAGGGAACCTAATCATGATGTATTGACTCACTTTTGGAGATAAGGGGGTCTGCCCCTTTATGCAAGTACCTTACCATAGATCAAGTATCTATACTCATTCTTGCATTTATCCATTTGCGGAAAAGGGGTACATTGAACTTCTGGGTTTAAAACAAAAGAGACAAAGTACACTTTAATAGGGGGGAGGGAGAACTTTTTTTCTTTGGACTTCCACCTATCTACTTTTACATAAGAAAACCTAAACTACTCTTGAGTTTTCGGATTCGCCTTCGTTGGATCTAATGTCGAGGAGGTCGCTGAGAGACCTTGTTGGTCAATTGCCCCTTATCTTCTTGGCAACCCTATCTACGTGAGCGTAGAGGGATTGGGGCCCCTCTTATGGAATGAATTGATGTGCATGACATGAGTCCTTAGAATTACACGGGAACCCTTAGGGTTTAGGTAGTTTTAATGCAAGGGAGAGCAAACTTGGTGTCACTCTCTTTTGGTTGATCATATGCATGAGAATGCAGTGACTTGAGTTACTCTGGAACTCTTGTCTTGAGATGCCATATTATATGCATGAATATGAATGCAAAAAGCATAAGGAGAGAGAATGCAATGGTAAAATAAACGTGCATGCATGAGCAGTTAGACAAGCATTATAACAATAAGAATACGGTTATTATAATAACAGGAATAAACAGGTATAAAAGAAGGTAAAAGAGTTGCCCTTTCCTCCATGGTTTTGGAAAACGGTGAGAGTGTCTTAAATCCGGTAGAGGTTCGGCTATGTAAGGTGTCTATATGAGCATGAGGTTAAGGGTTTACTAATGCGTCCTAAAAAGGCTCGGTTCCCAGATCTTCAAACCTAGGCCCACTCCCCGAGGAGGTGCCATGATCAGTTGGTGATCCATGCGGGGGAATCATCAAGAGGCCGTAGGCGAAGAAACTTACATAGCATCTTGCCCACAACCAATATACCATTTCCCCTTCTAATTAGAAGGGACAGATCAGGGTAAAAATGCAAGTATGCAGAATGTAAGTGCACATGCAGTGTGTGTGTGTGATTTTTGAAAGCAGAGGAAATGGTTCAACAACTCCCATCCATCCTATTCGTCACATTCATTTATGCATAACAGTTAATAAAATGTAAACAAAAAGCCCACCTACAAAACAAAGATGCAAGAGTTAGTATGTGGATGGCAAACTTAATGCAAGATAATATGAATGGAGTTAAATACATGTTTTTTGAAAACAACTTTGAAAATTTGATTTTGAAAATTGAAAGTGGATAGAATTGGACAAGTTAATTGAAGACTATACATGGGTGAAGGGTGAAGAGACATGACTATGGCCTAACCCTCAAAGTGTCCCTAATGGAGTCGCTAACTGTCGCGCTCAGATTTTTCGCACTTGAAGAATACACACATAAACGGAAAAAATACTGTACTCTCTCGTTAGAACTCATCCTCCTAGAAGAATGAGTGCGACTAGATTTGAATTGAATAAAGGAATATTTGGAAAACATTTTGGAGTCGCCACCTAACTTGATTAAGGTGAGTTAGGTCACCTAAAAAACTAAGCCCAATCCGAAGACTACACTTAGAGTTTTTGAAAATGGTTCTCAAAATACTTTCTCAAGAGAGTGTTTTTAAGAAAACAGGTTGTTTAAAAACCTTTAGAAATATATGTAAGTCTTTTTTTTGAAAATAACTCCATTTGGTCTTTTGAGAACAGTGTTCTAGGTTTGGAGATTGGTTGCGTGTAGGGAAGACGCACTAAGACATCACCCTACCCTGCCCTTGAGGTACCTACATGTCTATTCATCTTAAATTCACTCATTAGAGTCTTCGATTAACAAATGTCAAAAACTATCCACTTTTGAAAAGAATTTTTAAAAGAAAGATGCATGATATGCAAGTGCAACAAAAGAGAGTTTGAAAATAAATTTGAAAAGAAGGATTAATGTTTGAAATTGGAAAGAAAGTTTTGGAAATTGAAGATTTCAAAATAGATTTTTGGAACTGGAAATTTGGAAAAAGTTATGGAATTTGAGATTTGAAAAAAAGTTATGACCGCACCCATGAGGGTTGCTTATGTATCCCTTTTGAGGAATCAGGTCAGCCGTAGCTCGAACAAGAGTCTGATTGAAAATAGAAGGTTTTGATTTAAAAAAGAGTTGGAGTTAAACTTAGAATAGAAGATTGGAATTTGGAATTGAAAAGATTAGACTTTGGTTCGGAGAGATAGAACTTGGAAGAAGGATTTGAACTTGTTTTGGAAAGATTGAGATTTAGGAAACCTAGACTTAGAAAATACAAGATTTAGGAAAGACTTGAGATTAAAAAAATTTGACTCGAATGTTGGACTTGGAAGATTTGAGAAAGACGAGATTTAGGAAAGGTTCGAATTAGGAAAGTTTCAAAATAGGAAAGTTCTGTTTTAGAAAATTTTTATTTTAGGAAAGATTTTGAATTAGGAAAGTTTCGGTTTAGGAAAGTTTTGAAATAAGAAAGGTTTAACTTAAGAAAGTTTCGTTTTAAGAAAGAAAGGTTTCGTTTTAAAAAAGTTTCGAATTAAGAAAGTTCCAAATTAAAAAAGAATTAAAATTGGAAAGTTTTGAATTTGGAATATTTGAAGTAAGAAAACTTTGGATTTAGAAAGATTAAGAATTTGGAAAGTTCAGAATTTAGAAAGTTATAACTTAAGAAAGTTTTGAATTTAGAAAGTTTTGGATTTGGAAAGATTTGAAATTAAAAAGATTTGAAAAGTTAGATTTGGAAAGGTATGGAATTGGGGAAGATTTACATTGGGAAAGATTTGAAAGTTTAAGTTTTGGAGACTTAAGATTTAGGAAAGTATAAGATTAGGAAAGAATGGATTAGGAAAGGTTTAGACTAGGAAGGCTTGAGACTCCTATTTCCTAAACAAAGGATTGAATTTTGTTTCTAAAAGAGGTATTTTGATTTTGTTTTCAAAAACGAAGGATTGTATCTAGTTTCCTAAATGAGGAGATTGGATTTGGTTTGGATTTGACATGGATTTGGAAGGTAAAGTTTTGGAAATCCTAGATTTTGAAGTAGAAAATAGGTTTTGGAAATGTATAGTTTTGATGTAGGAAATAGGATTTGAAAACCTTAAGTTTGAGGTCAAAATAGGGAATTAGAAATAATGTTTTTGGGAAAGAAAATTAGGGTTTCCTAATTGTTGGCTCTAAGGCTTGACTTGGGGAAAGAGAGAGAGACAGAGAGAACAAAAATTATGTAAAAAACTATATTATTTTAGAGGGGGAATCTTTCTATATATAGAAAGATTTGCACCATTTTGAAACGGTGCTAGCCAAACACTCTCGTAGGAAGGGTCGCAACTGTTGGAATTAAATTTGAACTTGCACCAGTTTGGTTCCCACCCAGTTCACACACATCTTGTTCAGACCGCATCCAAAAATTAAATATTAAAGCCCAAGCCTTTTTAATATTATTTTAATCGTACCCGCACCCAAACTGAGCCGAGCCGGGTGGCCAGTGGCAATGCGCGCGTGTATAGAGTATTGGGTCAACCCATGGGTTCCATAGGTACTCCCCCTTCCACAAAAGTGGGGTGCAGGGCCCCCCTTGGAGCCCAAACCCATCTCGAAACCTAGGCTTTATATACCTATCAATTTTTCAATAGAAAATCAATGTGAGAGCCGCCTTTAGTTCTACCCAATAACCATACTCATGGTACCTACTTTGGAGACCACTATCTCATTCAAACATCCATGGATATGAGCAAGTAGATGCTTGTTCTTCATCTTCTCATGGAGGAGAACACAAAGCACCTTCAACCCACTAAAAAAGAGATGTGGGTCCCACCTTACCAATGGCTCAAAATTGGTGTGTCACACCAAATATTCCAACAATCCCCCACATGAATGAGATTGGCTATCAAAAAATAATGCCTAAAGAAATGCAGATGCACAAATGTAAAAGAGAGAGCAGAGCGGAAAAGTCACAGCATCAGGAAAGGTGGCTCTTGGCTTTGAACCTTCCTTAGTGAAATACTATCGGGTTTATTGGCTGACCAGTAAACATGATGTCTTGAACTGTTCTACCGTTTGTATAAACCGAGACAACAGTACTAACACGGTTTCTTCCCTATCTAAGTTTGATTCTTCGGTTGTGTTCGATTTGGCCTTGAACGATCCTGGTATTCATGAGTGCTTTTAGAGAATTGAAGCCTTTGCAATTCTCACAAAAGCGGCCCCTTCTCACTCATATAGGTGATTTCTTATAGAGTGAGCAGATATAGATACTCCACTTGGTATCCAAGTAATAAGAATCATTAAAAGCATAGACTTATTAATATGAGTAGTCTGCCTTCCTCGTTCTATATTAAAAGCTGTAGTTTATCCTAACAATATTTCAGGGAATCAATATTTCACTATAAAATTAGGTAGTGGAACAAAGTTGCCCATTAATTTATACTAAGTCGTCCTTAATTCGGTTGTCCTGTTGAATGTAGATCTTGGGATCTCCAATCAACTAGGTTGGGTTGCCATTAAGGTAACGTTTAAGATAATAGGCTTTAATGCCTAATCCTCTTGATGAATGAATTTCGATCTCTTACCAGCCCTAATAGAAAGATGATCTCTCAATATCCTTTGATTAAATTATTAATCATTAAATATTACATTCCTACGAGTAATGACCTTTAACAAACGTGTTTGTCGTGTTTTGTCATTATCGAGAATTCTGTGTGTCTTAAGACGTTTAAGAAGTCACTTGATACTTCTTCCCTAGCTCTTGATTCCTCCACAGAATCTAGCTGTTTACTTCCATTGTGAGAATTTCTTAAGAAATTAATGCACTTCTTCTAAGACTTTATCCAATTGTGAATTTAGCGTCTTCTAATCCATTAATCTAATTTTGACAATCTACCCTCTCTAGTACTTCTGGATGTATATGTGATCAGTACTTATTTGTAGCACAAGACTATCACCTTCTAGTGGATTAACCCTGGGTTTGAATAAAATACTTTATTCCTGCCAAGATATGTTTACCCTTGCCACTTGCGTGACCTCATATGACGAAGTCACAACTACTGAGACTAGATCTTATCACATATCTATTAAGTATTTGAGTTTAAACTCTACTCCTTGAACCATTTGAATAACTTCATTCTTAGATCTATTAGGCATATCATCTGTTACCCATTTAGTTTTACCTCTATGTAAATTATTATTATAGTTAAGATATAAGGAAACTCCGTACATCTCTTTACTTTACTAAAGTTATTGAGACTGCACTTAGTTCCTTTTCTCTTAAGGTTTCACATCTGACTTTAAAAGTTAGAAACATTCGAATCAGTCACTCTTTCCTTTATTTATCTAGAACTATTCTTCCTTCGAACCATAGACATAGAGTCTTGGGTCTCTTGCTAATTCATAAAGTCTTCAAGAGTCTTAGAGTGAAAAGCAAATGCACAAGGAAGTCCTTTCCTAAAGAATGTCCCCCTTCTAGAATTAGGAAATACTCTCTCGAATAAGTTTAGAGTATTTAACGGATTATCGTCTACTATGGCATTCACATGCACAACTATGTTTAGGCAGACCAGGGAATAAACCCTCACACGATTTTATAATTTAGATTACAGATAACCCAAGCTATAATTATATCCATGTTAACACAATGTTCTATGGGGTGTCCTAATGAGAATGTGTGTTTGAGAAAACAAAGTTTCCCCCCACAGGTCCTGGATTATCTAGAATTTAATAAAGTAGTACACATCAACTCAATAAAGAGTTCGATTTCATTTTTCTAACAATCAAGTTACTGAATTAACTAGGTAATTATAGACAGGCGAATTTGGATGTTAAGTTATTGAAGCTACATCATCACCATGTCCAATACCTTTTACTCGTTTACTATATTCGTTCTCATACTCATTTGAGCATTATAACATGTGCATTGATTAATTTAAGTATGCTATTCTAGTAGTACCACTAGGAACGTGGATAACTATAAGTATACTCTTTGATGGTACATTCTTAATTTAATACAATCAACACATGACAATTAACATAAGAGTTAGATATGTCATTACCATCACAAACATAGATATACTCAGATACATATATGGTCACTAAAAGTGTTCCAAGTTAGCAACTAAATAAGTTATGATACTAAACACATTAACGATACTAAACCCTAACAAGAAACTAGTAAGGACCATACGATCCTCCAGATGAGGAACTCTCAATCACTACCAACACAGGATCACGCGTCCTCTTCCACGCATGCTTGAGGGTGTCTGGCTGATAAGGAAAGTCCACATCATGAGAATTCTCGGGTTGTGTTAGACGCCTTAACCTCCGAAAGTAAGTGGGACACGGAACGCTCTTACGAGCGGTGTATCAAATCTTTCCATAGTAGTTTCGATAGCGCTTCGGTCCTGCCTCATTCGGTTAAATCACCTGCCTTAGCAGAATAGGCAGTGCCACTGGCCTAGGAAGAATAACGTCCTCTGGGCCATGAAGATGATACATCGTGTGTAACATAGGAGGACCGAACCAGTTTTGACCCATGGTAATATTCTTATGATTAGAAATTATAGAATTACACAAACTTAATTTCTTATAAGAAATTAAAGACTTTACCAATTAAAATTGCTAATACACAAAGTATCATATGCCTATATTCTTAAGGTTAGAAACTATAGAATATACTATTTTAATTTCTCAAATGAAATTAAAAACTCTAGCAATAAAAATTGCTCAACCACAAAGGCATGCTTTCACCGAAAACACATAAGCATGACAAGATAAACAACATGTAGCATCTAAGATATATAAAGATGTACTGATACAACTTATCATGCTAAACATGCCATGGAAATAGAACTTTAACAAATTAACAACCACTATGCAAGTTAAGTTCATCACAACATTAGGATTCATGTCAATTGCTATGCAATACTAAACTCAAGTTTTTAGATATGTAACAGATTCATTTCAAAGATGAACAATCGCTTTCTAAGCAGCAAATAAAATAAATTTAGTGCCTTAGAAACATGAAAACTTTACATTACCATTAAATCTGAATTCACACATAACTATGAACATCCTATACTCAACAACACACAATCACATGCAACTTCATAGGATCACTACATATGAAAAACACATACAAGTAGAAACAAAATCTGTCTTAATATTGTTGGAAAAATATTGTATAATTTTTTTCATATAAATTGTAGCCATAATAAAGTAAAATTAAAAATAATAAATAATGTTTATGTAATAATGTGACATGGCATACTAAATAATTCATAAGCTATAATGCAATAAAATATGCAAGGAAAGGTAGATCAAGTCGAGTGTTACGCACTCTCTCATTAAGATAGATTCGCTCCCTACATAGGTGCCCATGGGATTAACGGGTGCCTATCTGCAGGATAAAATGATCACAACACTGAAGAAGTAGCACTATAATATTTAGGTCCAGCAAATGCAAATGTCAGATTCTACTCTCTCCATGAACAGTATGAATGTAATATGTATGAAAGAAAACATAAGAAAATTTCTGTCTAACTCAACACAGAATTATGATAGTAAATTTCATACAGAAACCTACACCGTTTCTGGCAAAATCAATATGGCATGATAACTAAAGACAGTATTTCATATGCTGAAAATATACTGCAATTCTGTAGAATTTTAATGTAAAAATTCAATACAGAAATACAGAACAAAGTGGTTAAATTTTCATTGAAATTTACCACACAACATATACAGAAATTAATTTGAAAAAAAAAACCTGAATAGAAATTCGTACAAAATTTCTAAGTCTGAAATGAAGATTATAAAGATTGATTGCACAGTTAGAATCCGCCTAAAACAATCGCAGAAATCTGGATAGCACTTTGCCAGAGATGCGAACAGAAGTCGCCAAAATCTAGGCCGAATGTTGTCAGGTCGGTTGTGGTAGGACTTCGCTTGAGAGAGAGAGAGAGAGAGAGAGAGAGAGAGAGAGAGAGAGAGAGAGAGATGAACAAAAACTATGTAAAAAAACTAGAAGAAGTAAAAACTATATTATTTCGAAGGAAGAATCTTTCTATATATAGAAAGATTCGCACCCTTTCGAAACGGTGCCAGCCAAATGCGCCATTAGGAATGGTCGCAATCGTTGGAATTAAATTTGAACTTGAACCAATTTAGTTCTCATCCAGTTCACACATCTGGTTTAGACGACATTCAAAAATTAAATATTAAAGCCCACGCTTTTTTAATATTATTTTAATCGCACCTGCACTCGAACTTAGCCGAGCCGGCCGGCCGGTGACGGTGCGCGCGCGTGTAGAGTATTGGGTGTATTGGGTCAACTCATGGGTTCTATAGGTCCTCCCCCTTCCACAAAAGTGAGGTGCCCCTTGGGGCCCAAACCCATCTCTATACCTAGGCTTTATATACCCATCAATTTTTCAATAGAAAATCAATGTGGGACAAGCCTTTAGTTCCACCCAATAACCATACTCATGGTACATACTTTGGAGACCATTATCTCATTCAAACCTCCATGGATTTGAGCAAGTAGAAGCTTGTTCTCCATCTCCTCATGGAGGAGAATACAAAACACCTTGGACCTATTAAAAATGACATGTGGGTCCCACCTTAATTGTCGTGCCCAGATTTTTTGCACTCGAGGAATACACACACAAGCGGAAAAAATGTCGTACTGTCTCGTTAGAACTCACCCTCCTAGAAGAATGAGTGCGACTAAGTTTGAATTGAAAATTGATTTGAATAAAGGGCTTTTAGAAAAGATTTGGAGTCGCCACCTAACTTGATTAAGGTGAGTTAGGTCACCTAAAAATTAAGCATAATCCGAAGACTATACTTAGGGTTTTTAGAAAAAGGTTTTTGAAAATATTGCCTCAAGAGAGGGTTTTTAAGAAAACAGGTTGTTTGGCAACCTTTGGAAAACATTTAGCCCTTTTTTAGAAAAATAACTCCTTTTGGTCTTTGAAATCAGTGATCCTAGGTTCGGAGGTTGGTTACGTGTAGGGAAGACGCACTAAGCCATCACCCTACCCCGCCCTTTCGGTACCTACACGTCAATATACCCTAGATTCACCTATGAGAGTCTTCAGCTAACTATTGTTCATCCCTATTCACTTTGAAAAAGATGTTTAAAAAGATATGATGCATGATATGCAAGTGCAAGATAAGAGAGTTTGAAAATAGATTTGGAAAAAGATTTGAAAAGAAATTGATTTGATTTAAACAAAGATTTTGAAAAGATAGATTTGAAATTGGAATTGAAAAGAGATTTGAAAAGAGTTATGGAATTAGAAACTTGAAAAATGTTGTGACCGCACCCATGAGGGTTGCCTACGTATCCCTTTGGAGGAATCAGGTCAGTCGTAGTTCGGACAAGAGTCCGATTGAAAATAGAAGAATTGATTTGGAAGAAAGAGATTGAATTGGAAGATTGAGAGATTGAACCTAGAATAGAAGATTGAAAATTGGAATTTAGAATTTTGGAATTGAAGAGATTGAATTTTGATTTAAAAAGATAAAAATCCTAGACTTAGGAAGATAGGATTTAGGAAAGACTTGAGATTTATAAAGATTTGACTTGAAAGGATTTTAGAAAATATTTGACTCAAAAGTTGGACTTGGAAAGATTAGAAAAGATTGGATTTAGGGAGGGTTCGAATTAGGAAAGGTTCGAACTAGGAAAGTTTCATTTTGGAAAAGTTTTCAAATTAGGAAAGTGTCGAAATAGGAAAGTTTTGAATTAAGAAAGTTTCAACTTAGGAAAGTTTTGAATTAGGAAAGTTTCAACTTAGGAAAGTTTTGAATTAGAAAGTTTCATTTTAAGAAAGGTTTTGAAAGAGGAAAGGTTTTGAAAATAAGAAAGTTTTGAGTTTAGAAAGTTTTAGATTTGGAAAGATTCAAAGTTTAGAAAGATTTAACTTAAGAAAGTTTTGAATTTAGAAAGCTTTGAATTTGGAAAGATTTGAAATTTAGGAAGGTTTAAGATTTTTAAAGTTTTAGAGTTTTAGAAAATCTTGAGATTAATAAAGGTTTGAGTTTAAGAAAGATTTGAAAACTTAGGTTTGAAAAGTTAAGATTTGAAAAGAGAGTAGAGTTAGGAAAAGGTTGAATTAGGGAAGATTTGAAAGTTGAGTTTAAGGAAGGATTTGAAAATTTTTAGGAAACTTATGGTTTAGGAAGGTAGGAAATTAGGAGAGATTTGAATTAGGAAATATTTAGATTTTGAGTCTAAAAGGGAAGGTTTGATTTTGTTTCCAAAAAACGGAGGATTAGATCTAGTTTCCTAAAGGGAAGATTGGATTTGGTTTCCTAAAGAGAAGATTTGATTTGACAAGGATTTGGAAAGGGAAGTTTTAGAAACCCTAGATTTGAAAGGCTATAGTTTTGACGTGGAAAATAGGTTGTGGAAATATGTATAGTTTGGATGTAGAAAACAAGAGGTTTTGAAAACCTAGGTTTGGGGCAAAGTATGAAAACCATGTTTTTGGAAGGGAAATTAGGGTTTTCTAATTGTGGGTTCTAAGGCTTGATTTGAGCTCTAAAGAAAGAGTTTTTGGAAAGTGTGTTTTTGGAAACAAGTTTTTGGAAGGAAATCCTAGTGAGGAGTTTCTAGAGGGAAGATTTTGGAAAGAGAGTTTTTTAGAAAGACTTTTTATAGAAGATTGTTGAAGAGAGTTTTTGGAAAGATTTTTAGGGAGCATTTTTAGAGAGTGAATTTTGAGGAGAGGATTTTGAAAAGGAGTTGAAAAAGGGAGTTTTGAAAAATAGATTTTGGGAGCAAGTTTTTGAAAACAACTTTGGAAATGAGAGTTTTAGGAAAGTATGTTGAAAAAGAGATTATTAGGACGAGATTTTTGAAAAGAGAGTTTTTGGAAGGCATAAAAATGTCACACTTTCCTAAAGCAATTCTAACCATGAGAGGGCTAGAACCACTTTAGGATAGTGGTTTTGAAAATAACGAGTTTTGAAAATATGGATCATGAAAGTCACTTTAAATGTAACACTTTCCTAAAGCAGTCCTAGCCATGGAAAAACTAAAATCACCCTAGGATTGTGATTTTGAAAACATGTTTTGAAAAAGAGATTTTGATGCAATTTTGAAAACAAGTTTAATGCAAGCTTTGAAAACAAGTTTGGAAACGATTTTTGGAAGATACAAGATCATGATATGCACAATGCAAATTTGGGGTCGTGAACATACAAGGCTAAGGCTTCACCACATAATCAAGGGGCCGAACCCACGTGGTCTCCAGTTAGCCTAAAGGAAAGCCCCCGACACGGTGACCCTCCAATAGTCTAATCTTACACATGGACCGGGAGTCCCCTTGTTTCAAGCATGCAGAGAAAGGGGGGGAAAGAGATAGGGGATTAAAATAGAGAAAACCCAAGTAGGTTAGGAGAGAGAAGAGAGGGGGGGGGGGGGGGGGGAATGCAAAAACGTAAAACGAAAGCCTACCTTGTGTCTTGTTTATTTTGCGCGCCTTGCTTGTCTTCGGTCTTCGCTTCGCGTCAGTCTTCAAGAGTTTGTCTTCAATCTTCAAGGCTTCAGTTTGCAGCACTTCAAGTCTTCAAAGGAGGCTTGGAGGCTAGTGTACGAGTGTATGGGGGTGTATATGAGGCTAAGGTTTGGAAAACCTAGGGAAGCTAGGGTTTAGGGAGTGTTCGAGCTCTGTATATCGAATATTGGTGTTTTTAGACTGAGTTTGCGGACCTCCTTCACGCTGGAAGAGGTTTTGTATTTATAGAGATGGGATAGACCTGGCGTTTGTTGCAGTGGCGCCAGGCCAATTTTCCTCTTGGCGCCACGAGGAGTGGCGCCAGGCCAATTCTTGGCTTGGTGCCACTACTAGTGGCGCCATCTAGTTAGGAAAGTGTTTACGTTGACAAGCAACGTATCTTTGACTAGATTTGGGCACCTGTACTAGTGACTACCATGCAATTTTTAGCTTGGCTTCATTAGGAGTGACTTCGGAAAGTCTGGGAATGATTTGAAGAGGCTAGGAATGACCCGGAAGGGTGGAAAAGAGCAGGAACACTTAGAATAGTGTCCCGGAGGTATTTGACTTGAAAAGTGAGGATAGGATGTGTCGGAAGGGTTGACCGGGCCTTTAGGGACAAAACGGTCAATCAAATTGGGAAGCTGTTAGGACGGACTCGGACTATCCCGGAAGAAGACTCGAGATATGGAAACATTATTCAGAATGTTCCCAAAGGTTTTCGGTTTGATACCCAGAGCCGGTGTGGTCGGAAAAGGTGACCGGCCCACCAGGGGCAAAACGGTCATTTCGCACCGGGTTTGTCGGAACTGACTCGGAATGATCCGGAAAGATAAAGAAAGGTTGAGAGTACTATAAAAAGCATTCTCAGGAAGTTACCGGTTTGATACCCAGAGCCGGTGTGGTCGGAAAAGGAGACCGGCCCACCAGGGGCAAAACGGTCATTTTGTACCGGGTTTGCCGAAATTGACTCGGAATGATCTCGAAAGATAGAGGAAGGTCAGGAATACTATAAGAAGTATTCTCGGGAGGTTAATGGTTTGATACCCAGAGCCGGTGTGGTTCCCGGGGCATTCGGATTCCTAGGGGTAAAATGGTTATCTTGACCGAAAAGTCTTGGAAAAGGCCCAAGGGGCAATTTGGTCATTTTTCACCGAAGTGGGCTAGCAGGCACCGGTGTTGACCTGGGTTTTGAGTGTTTCCGCCACTCTGACGGCGGTTGTCGTGACACAGGGGTTTGTTGGCAATTTCCTATATCGACCTGTTTGCGAGTATTTTCGCTACTCTAACGGTTGCGATGTTTGCGAGTATTTTTGCTACTTTGATGGTTAGCGATCATTTTCGAAACTGCCTGATCTCGGGAAGCTGTTAAAGGGGACTTAGCACCTGAGAAGTCAACTTTCTCGGAAGGCATGCCTAAACGGACATTTCTATATTGGCGGGCTAGCAGGCACCAAAGGTGGACTGTTCTACCATCAAGGGGACTTGGGGTCTCGTCCCGGTCGACATGTTTAAAGGGACTTACTATTTTGAAGAGATTTTTTGCAAAAAACGTGTTGGACCGTCTCGAGGAATCAACTGTCTCGAGAGTGGAATTGGAATTAGAAAGTGGTCTTATCGTCTTCGGAAAGACGTGTCTGATTGGAGTATGTAAGCACCCCATTTTTGACCGCTCGGCAGTCTACACTTTGTCCAGACTTATTTTCAAGTCATTGTGGGCATATTCCTATCGAAACCAATTCTCTAGGTCCAAATCTCGTCTGTCCATTGCTTCGCGGGCCTGTCAGGCCCAAATAGAGGCAAAATGACCAAAATGCCCTTAGGGGCATTGTCCTTTCCTTTCCGATTCCAATCCCACTCTCGAGACAGTTTATTCCTCGAGACGGTTCCAATCCAGGCACGTTTCCTCGGAGACAGTAAGACCCCCTTTCCAATCCCACTCTCGAGACAGTTTATTCCTCGAAATGGTTCCAACCCAGGCACGTCTTCTCAGAGACGGTAAGACCCCTTTCCAATCCCACTCTCGAGATAGTTTATTCCTCGAGACGGTTCCAATCCAGGCACGTCTCCTCGGAGACGGTAAGACCCCTTTCCAATCCCACTCTCGAGACAGTTTATTCCTCGAGACGGTTCCAACCCAAGCACGTCTCTTCGGAGACGATAAGTCCCTTTCCAATCCCACTCTCGAGACAGTTTATTCCTCGAGACGGTTCCAATCCAGGCACGCTTCCTCGGAGACGGTAAGACCCCTTTTCAATCCCACTCTCGAGACAGTTTATTTCTCGAGACGGTTCCAACCCAGGCGCGTCTCTTCGGAGACGGTAAGACCCCTTTCCAATCCAATCTCGACACAGTTTATTTCTCGAGACGGTTCCAATCCAAGCACGTCTCCTCGGAGATGGTAAGACCCCTTTCCAATCCCACTCTCGAGACAGTTTATTCCTCGAGACAGTTCCAACCCAAGCACGTCTTTTCGGAGACGATAAGTCCCTTTCCAATCCCACTCTCGAGACAGTTTATTCCTCGAGACGGTTCTAATCTAGGCACATCTCCTCGGAGATGGTAAGACCCCTTTCCAATCCCACTCTCGAGACAGTTTATTCCTCGAGACGGTTCCAATCCAGGCACGTCTCCTCGGAGACGATAAGTCCCCTTCCAGTCCCACTCTTGAGACAGTTTATTCCTCGAGACGGTTCCATTCTAGGCGCGTCTCTTCGGAGACGATAAGTCCCCTTTCCAATCCCACTCTCGAGATAGTTTATTCCTCGAGATGGTCCGAGTAGGGAAACTACTCACAAAACCGTTAGAGTAGCGGAAATACTCACAAATAGGTCGATATAGGGAATTGGCAACAAACCCCTGTGTCACGACGACCGCCGTTAGAGTGGTGGAAACACTCAAAACCCAGGTCAACAGCAGTGTCTGTTAGCCCACTTCGGTGAAAAATGACCAAATTGCCCTTTGGACCTTTTCCGAGACTTTCCAGTCAAGATAACCATTTTGCCCCTAGGCATCCGAATGCCCCGGGAACCACACCGGCTTTGGGTATCAAACTGGTAACCCCCTGAGATTACTTTTTATACTATTCTCAACCTTCCTATACCTTTCCAGATCATTCCGAGTCAGTTCCGGCCAACCCGGTACAAAATGACTGTTTTGCCCCTAGTGGGCCGGTCTCCGTTTTCGACCACACCGGCTCTGGGTATCAAACCGGTAACCTCCTGAGACTACTTTTTATAGTGTTCTCAACCTCCTTTTACCTTTCCGGATCATTCCGAGTCAGTTTCGGCCAACCCGGTACAAAATGACCGTTTTGCCCCTGGTGGGCCGGTCACCTTTTCCGACCACACCGGCTCTGGGAATCAAACCGGAAACCTCTGGGAACATTCTAAATAATGTTTCCAGATCCCAAGTCTTCTTCTGGGACAGCTCGAGTCCTTCCCGGTAGCTTCCGGGTCCGATTGACCGTTTTGCCCCTAAAGGCCCATTCAACCCTTCCCACTCGTCTTATCCTCATTTCTCAGGTCAAATACCTCTAGGACACTATTTTAAGTGTTCCTGCTCCTTTCTGGCCTTTCGGGTCATTCCCAGCTCCTTCAAATCATTCCCGGACTTTTCAGAGTCACTCCTAGTGAAGCCAGGCTGAAAATTGCATGGTAGTCACTAGTACAGGCGCCCAAATCTAGTCAAAGATACATTGCTTGCTGACCTTAATATTTCCTAATTGGCTGGCGCCACTACTAGTGGCGCCAAGCCAAAAAAATGACCTGGCGCCACTCCTAGTGGCGCCAGTGTAAATTCTGGCCTAGCGCCACTGCAACAGGCGCTAGTGTATTCCTCCTTCTATAAATACAGAGCCTCATTCAATGTGAAAAAGATTCGCAAATTTAACCTAAAAATCATATAATTCGATATACAGAGCTCGAGCACCTCCAAAACCCTAGCTTCCTTAGGTTTTCCGAACCCTAGCCACCCTACACAAACCCTAGCTTCCTATACACTCATACACACCCCCATACACTCATACACTGGCCTTCAACCATCCTTTGAAGACTTGAAGAGCTGCAATCCAAAGCTTGAAGACAACTCTTGAAGACTGAAGGTGAAGATCAAGACGAGGATCGAATACCGAAGAAAGCAAGGCGGGCAAAATAACAAGACATACGGTAGGCTCCCTATTTAAATTTTCGCACTTCCCCCCTCTCTCTTCTCTCTCCTAACCCACTTGGGTTTTTTCTATTTTAATCCCCCATCTCTTTCCCCCCTTTCTTTGCATGCTTGAAACAAGGGGATTCCCGGTCCATGTGTAGGATTGGGCTATTGGAGAGTCACCGTGTCGGGGGCTTTCTTCTAGTCTAACCAGAGACCACGTGGGTCCGACCCCCTTGATTATGTGGTGAAGCCTTAGCCTTGTATGTTCACGACCCCAAATTGCATTGTGCATATCATAGTCTTGCATCTTCCGAAATTCGTTTTCAAACTCATTTTCAAAATCGTTTTCAAAGTTATTTTCAAAATTCCATCAAAATCTCTTTTTCAAAACTTGTTTTCAAAACCACAATCCTAGGGTGATTCTGGCTTTTCCATGGCTAGGGTTGCTTTAGGAAAGTGTTACATTAAAAGTAACCTTTTATGGTCTATATTTTCAAATCTTATTGTTTTCCAAAACCGCTTTCCTAAAGGGGTCCTAACCTTCTTATGGTTAGAATTGCTTTAGGAAAGTGAGATGTTTTTATACCTTCTAAAAACTCTTTTTCCAAATCCCTCTTCCTAAAAATCTCTTTTTCGACATACTTTCCTAAAACTTTCCTCTCCAAAATTGTTTTCTAAAAACTCCCTTCGAAAATTTATTTTTCAAAACTCCCTTTTTCAACTCCTTTCCAAAATCCTCTCCCTAAAATCCACTTTCTAAAAATGTTCCCCAAAAATCTTTCCAAAAACTCTCTTCAACAATCTTCTACCAAAAATCCTCCTAGAAAAACTCTCTTCAAAAATCTTTCCAAAAACTTTCTTTCCAAAATCTTCCTTCTAGAAATTCCCTTCTAGGATTTTCCTTCTAAAATCTACGTTTCCAAAAACACACTTTCCAAAACTCGTTCTCTTTAAAATCTTTTTCCAAAAACTCTATCTTCAAACTCACTTTCCAAAAACTCCTCCCTAGGATTCCCTTATAGAAAAACCTTCGTTTCTAAAAACGCACTTTCCAAAAACTCTTTCCTTCGAGCCCAAGTCAAACCCTAGAGCTAACCATTAGGAAACCATAGCTCTAGGTTTCCAAAACCTAGATTTAGTTTCTTTCCAAAAATATGGTTTTCAAACTTTGCCCCAAACCTAGGTTTCCAAAACCTCTTGTTTTTACATAAAAACTATACATGTTTCCAATACCTATTTTCTACGTCAAAACTATAGTTTTCCAAATCTAGGGTTTCCAAAACCTCTCTTTCCAAATCCTTGTTAAATTCAATCTTCCCTTTAGGAAACCAAATCAAATCTTCACTTTAAGAAACTAAATCCAATCTTCTTGTTTAGGAAACTAGATCCAATCCTCTTTCATTTTTGGAAACAAATCCCAAACCTTTCCTAATTCAACTCCTTTCCTAATCTCCTGCCTTCCTAAACCATAAGTTTCCTAAACCCAAACTTCAAATCTTTTCTTAAGTTTCAAAATCCAAATCTTTCCTAAATTCAAATCCTTCCTAAGCTTCTCCTTTCCTAAATCTTAAGTTTCCAAAACTTGAATATAAAAATCTTTCCTAAATTTCAAAACTCAACTTTCAAATCTTTCCTAATTCAACCCTTTCCTAATTCTACCCTCTTTTCAAATCTTAACTTTCCAAATTCAAGTTTTCAAACTTTTCCTAAATTCAAACCTTTCCTAATCTTAAGATTTTTTCTAAAACCCTAAAACTTTCTAAATTTCAAATCTTTCCAAATTCAAAATTTTCTAAATTTGAAACTTTTTCAAGTTAAATCTTTCTAAACCTAAATCTTTCCAAATTCTAAACTTTCCAAAACTTCAAAATCTTTTCAAACCTAAAACTTTCCTAATTCAAAACTTTCTTAATTTGAAACTTTCCAAAAACAAAACTTTCCTAATTCAAAACTTGCTTAATTTGAAACTTTCCTAAATCGAACTTTTCCTAATTCAAACATTTCTTAAAATCCAATCTTTCCAAATCTTCCAAGTCCAACATTCCAATCCAATCTTTCTTAATCTCAAGTCTTTCCTACGTCTCGTATCTTTCCTAAGTCTAGGTTTCCTAAACCTCCATCTTTTCAAAACCAAGTCTTTCCAAAATCAATCTTTTCAAAGCAAATCCAATCTTCTCAATTTCAATTTCTAATCTCCTCTTCTAATCTCAAATCAAATCCAATTTTCAATTCAATCTCTTTCTTCTAATCCAATCTCTCTCTTCAAATCAATCTCTTTTCAATTGGACTCTTGTCCGAATTACGACTGACCTGATTCCCCCAAAGGGATATGTAGGCAACCTTCATAGGTGCGGTCACAACACTTTTCAAACTTTCAATTCCACCTTCATAGGTGCGGTCACAATCTCTTTCAAATTTCAAATTCCACAACATCTTTCAATTTCTATTTCTACAATTTCTTTCCAATCTCCAATTCCATACCATGTTTCAAGTTTCTAATTCCACAACCTTTTCAAATCTCTTTTCAATTCCAATTTCAATTCTATCTTTTCAAATCTCTTTTCAAGTCAAATCAAATTCTTTTCAAATCTTTTTCAAAATCAACTCTCTTTTATTGCATTTACATACCATGCATCATATTTTTCAAACATTGTTTTTCAAAGTGGGTAGGATTGAACTATAGTTAGTCGAAGACTCTCATAGGTGAATCTTGGGTAGATTGACATGTAGGTACCGAAAGGGCGGGGTAGGGTGATAGCTTAGTGCGTCTTCCCTACACGTAACCAACCTCCGAACCTAGAATCACTGTTTTCAAAGACCAAACGGAGTTATTTTTCTAAAAAGGGCTAAATATTTTCCAAAGGTTGCCAAACAACCCGTTTTCCTAAAAACCCTCTCTTGAGGAGATATTTTCAAAATCGTTTTTCAAAAACCCTAAGTGTAGTTTTCGGATTATGCTTAGTTTTTAGGTGACCTAACTCACCTTAATCAAGTTAGGTGGCGACTCCAAATCTTTTTCAAAAGCCCTTTATTCAAATCAATTTTCAATTCAAACTTAGTCGCACTCATTCTTTTAGGAGGGTGAGTTCTAACGAGAGAGTACAACATTTTTCCCGCTTGGGTGAGTATTCCTCGAGTGTGAAAAATTTGGGCGCGACAGAGTAGATTTACTGTCTCGAGGAATAAACTATCTCAAGAGAGGGATTGGAATTGGAAAGGGGACTTACCGTTTTCGGAAAGATATGCCTGATTGAAATTGGATTTACCGTCTCGAGGAATCAATTGTCTCGAGAGAGGGATTGGAATTGGAAAGGGGACTTACCGTCTTCGGAAAGACGTGCCTGACTTGGAATAGATTTACCGTCTTGAGGAATAAACTGTCTCTCGAGAGGGATTGGAATTGGAAAGGGGACTTACCGTCTTCGAAAAGACGTGCCTGATTTGGATTTGAAAAGGAGATTTACCGTCTTCGGAAAGACCTACCTGACTTGGAATAGATTTACTGTCTCGAGGGATAAACTCTCTCTCGAGAGGGATTAGAGTTGGAATTGGAAAGGACAATGCCCTTAACGACATTTTGGTCATTTTGTCTCTATTTGGGTCTGGTAGGCCCGCGAAGCGATGGACAGACGGGATTTTGGACTTAGAGAGTTGGTTTCGATTGTAATACGTCCATATTGACTTGAGCACAAGTCTGGACGGAGCATAGACTGCCGACCGGTCAAAAATGAGGTGCTTACATTAACAATGACTCAAAATTGGTGTGTCACACCAAATATTTCAACACAATCCATCTAGTTCAAAGATTTTTAGGAAAAAGATGTAATCTCAAATTATACAAAAGAACTGTTTGAGAAAGTTCAAAAAATTTTCTCATACTGTTTATTTATTTATTTATCATGAAAGACCGTCATTCTTCTTTATAAATCCAAGACGTTTCATAAGTTGTACCATATGTTCAAAATGCATTGGTAATCATAAAGGCCAATCTTTGCCATCGAGTTAATTGTTTTTTCCAAAATCTATTTGATTTCTTGATGGGTAAGTTCAGCTTGACCACTTATTTGTGGGTTGTAAGGGGTTTCCGCTTTATGTGCAATTTCATGTTTCTTCATTAAAGCCTCAAAAAGTCTAGTACAAAAGGACAAGCCCCCTTCATTTATAATGACTCGAGGCATCCCAAATCTTGGCAAAATATTTTTTCGTTTAAAAGCTTCAAAACAATCATTTGATCATTATTTTTGCATGAAATAATCTCTGCCCATTTAGAAACATAACCAATAGCCACCAACATATAATGATTTGAAAAAGAAGGGGGAATGAACGCATAAAATAGATGGCCTAACAATCAAATATCTCACTCAATCACCAAAATGGGTTCAATGGTATCATATTTCAAAGAGTCTCCCAAGCCTTTGACAACTCTTACAAGCTTTATAAAAGATGGGGGTGTATTTGAAAAAGTAGACCAATAGAATCTACGTTGTAAGTTTTTTTGTAGCAGTTTTCTTGGAAAACAAAAGGAGATGATGCTAGTAATCTCATGAATGGATAAACACCTCATTGTGCTTTGGTCTGGGCAATAATTAAACAAATATGGATCATATAATAAAAAAATCCTTACCCCAACTAAAATTTTTTGTTTGTATGATGTGGTCCAATGAGATGGGAGTGCACTTGTTACAAGATAATTAACAATATCAGTGAACCAAGGTAATTCAAAAACTACAAAGAGTAACTCATATAAGAAAATTTCCTTGTTCGACATCGTCTCCTCAGGCACATAAAATGTTTGTTTAGAATTTTTGTGTTGGCAAATTCCATGAGCAAATACCTTTGTTTAATTATAATTTACTTTTGGAGTTTTAAGTTTATTCTTCTTAAGGTGTTTTAGTGTCTGTTAAGTTTGTGTCATGGCTTTTGGAGAGATTTTACATGCTTGGGTAGTGCCAAGGAGGCTCAAGTATGGGAAGGAGTTGAATTTAATCAAGTTTTGAGATTTTTGAAAGTTACAGTACAAACTACTAGAGCTGCAGTACAATTCTTTAAAATGTAGGTCTAAAATTTTGAAAGAACATATCTTTGCGGTTAAATATGTTTGAACTCCATAGTGTATTTATTTAATGTAAATTTCCAAGCTCTACGTGAATATGAAATCTGCAACAACTTTGTAGAGGTTCACCCTTAGTTCCCTCGAGCAAACCTGGCGAATTTCCTGCAAGTTACCTGGCTACTTGAGAACATATACAGAGGCTAGACTAGAACTTAACGAGAACACTCTCAAGCCTATTGTCTTCTTCGTGGTAACTACATGTGAAGAGTACTTAGTAACTACATGTGAAGAGTACTTAGTAACCATATGTGAAGAGTACTTAGGTCCATAGATTACGGATTCAACGAATGGTCTGATCTCTTGTAGCTGTTCAAGTTTATACTTAAGCATTGAGTTGGACCAAATGTCAGTCCCGTAATTTTTTTCTGAATTAAATTTTCACATAAAAATCATGTATCTTGCTATCGTGGTTGCTTGATTATTACTGGCATGTGATTTTGGATTTATGCTCTATATATAATCTAGGAAAATTAATTGGGCTTCAATAGACCCAGAACAACACATAACCCTACCTAAATTGAATTTTTAAATTAGTATAAGGGGTGACTTTATGAGTCACCGGAAGGGTGCTAGGGGTGGGAATTCACGATTCGGTGGACTAGAGGTGACTTCACAGTCACTGGAAGGATTCACTTTATGAGTCAACTGGCTGGAGGTGACTTCACGCGTAGGATGCAATTTTATGAGTCAGTTGCCTGGAAGTGACTTCACGAGTTGCTAGAAGCGTGCGGATGCGACTTTATAAGTCGGATATATGACTTTATGAGAGGATGTGACTTTACGAGTCAGCTGATTTGAGGTGACTTTACAAGCCACTGAATGTTGGGATGACCCAATAGGGTTTCCATTATGTGTATAGCAACCGAAGCCGCTAGAGCAATGTATTAAAACTCGAACTACTGACGAACTGAAGAAGAGATTTAAGTCATTGGTCACTAATTTAATCGTTAGTTTAATTAGAATCAATCATGGTATAAAAATTACATAATAACTATATTATTTACTATAGAACGAATTACAAAAATATTATCTAAAAATCTAAATTTTCTTTGATATTTTTTTAATATTTTTTTTTAAAAGAAACAACACATTTGACATGCACAAAATTTCAATGCAACACAGATTATAGAGTGAAAGGAGTAACATATAACAAATTAACAATTCAAAGCAAATGATGTCAATATAATAATGGATCTCTCAAAAGTAAAATTTATGAAATTGTTAAAAGCAAAGACATACCATTATTTTTTGTTGGTTCATCGAAAATAAATACCATTTTTTTACTCGTTCAAGACATCATCTTAAAATGCTTTTACAATACTTTATCACAAGAAAAAGCCATCTCACAAGCTAAACATATTTCAAAATTAATAGTCAAAATTTAGAGCTAATCATGATAATAAAAAAATTTGTACTAAAATGCACATGATTGTTATATAAAAGAGCACAAGTAGAGTCCACACTCTTTAAGTATAAAAAGATATTAAACCATAAGTCATGAACATAAAGCACTAGAGTTTACAACATTAAGAGTCCAAACTCAAAAACAAGCACAAACAAAACAAAAATAAGATCCCAATAGAAAGCCGTCAATGACATTACACCATTCTTAAAATATGAAGATGATAAAACTAATCCACTACATCACATCATAAAAAAAGCATTGTTTTCTTTGTTTTGCCTAATTCCTTGGGAGCCCATCATCCTCACCCTCAGTGTTGCTATTGCCACCTCTACTATCTTGAGGATTTGAATCATCATACATACAATCATTAACAAAAGATTCCAAGTCAAAATCATCTTCCACGTCTAACACCACATCATCATAGCCATCATCTAAAATAGTCATGATAAAATTATTAAACAATTATGACTAGTGATTATATAGACTAATTGTTACATTTTATTAAAATTATTATTTATTAACTTTATGGATGATGACATCGTCTCTTACTTTGTAGAGCCGGATCTTCTTCACAAAGCATTTTCCTCCAACTAATCATAGGTTGAGGATCTCTTCAACAATTCAAAACTCGATTAGTTTTGTTAGTTGATTAATTGGTCTTGTTCTATTTATGAAATGGCTTAGATTGGTATTAGTCTAGATATGACAAAATCATTCTATTAGATCAAATGTACTTATACAATTTAACAAATATATTGTATCAAAATTGAAAAATTTTATGACTCGAATCTTCATTATACTCTTTTATTTATTACATGTCTACTATTTGAGCTCATAGAGCTGGCAAATGGTAATATTTAATTTATATGGAAATGTGAGAAATTATGGTCTCTGATCATTTTTGTTTTGATCTATTGATTTGTCAAGCTCAGAAGCTAGCCCTTGGCAATTTGTCTTATTTTTTTTCAATGGTATGACCGAACCTAGGACTATGTCCTAGGTAGTCTACGTATCTCGTTGTCTAAAGAATCGGCTGAGTCATAGTTCTTGAGCCAAAAATGACGTCGTGAGATTTTGATCATGAGGCATGATTACAAGCTCTAGGTTGAATGCCCTATAGTGAAAGGCTCCTTGAGCACTATATTCAAGCTTTTGGTATATTCGTCTTGTCATTCGTAGTTGCTCTTGAGGAGCAGTTCTCTCACCAAACTTAGTCTTTTCCAGTGGAAGTTCAAGTTCTTTAGAAATTCGAGGATATTCGATGAAGTGTACCGAGAGATCCAAAATCTCCAGTCAAGGGTCTTCGGAGATGGTGGATCTTCGATGAAATGGAAGATCTAAGGTCTCCGGTCAAGGTTCATTGGAGATGGCACATCTCTAGTGAAATATACTAGGGAGATTTAGGATTAACAATTAGAGGTCTTTGGAGATGAGAAAATCTCCAAATCAAGGAAAGGTTCGACCCTATATTGAGTATAAAAATGCTTTGATCCTATCCTATGAGGAGGATTTGAAAGGCTTAACCCCTTGCTGGGGATTGGAAAAGTATGAATCCTCACTAGGGTAGGAAAAGACTTTTTTCCTATCCTACAAACACATGAGGATCTGATCATGTGCTATAGATAGGAGAAGATGGGTCCTATGCTAAAGATAGAAGATGACGGATCCTATGTTAAGGGTAAGAGAAGGTGGGTCCTTCAATACTTCCAATAGGTGAAAATCTACTATATAAAAAGAGCCACTTTGCTCTTGGTTTTCGTCAGACTCCTTTTTACTCAATTTTGTCACTTTTAACCTTGAAGATAGTGAATTACAAATGCATCGGTGGCTTGTTTTTAGATTTTCATGTGTCGCCGCAAAATATTACTCATCTGCTCACATAGTGATGTAATGAAGAGAAAACTATGTCTCTGTCTCTCTGTCTCTCTCTCTTACTGCTATTATATTTTGATTTTCCACCTCCTGTTTCTAAGATGCACTTCAGCTCCTCCTTCATTCTACACCTATCTTCTCCACCTCCTGCTTCCAAGTCTTCCATCTATACACATGGCATGCTCCACTCAAGGAATGAAGAACACATGGCAAATAAATCTCAGATCCAATCTTCGCACAATATAGGTACAAAAACAAAACTTCCTCTCCACTTCTTTCTGATTTTCCATCAGGTGAAGCTTTGCGTCTGCTTCCAACTCCATCGTCAATTTAAGGTTCCCTATACATGTAGATGTGTGGTTTTAATTTCTACGAAAATAATTTCATATGAACATAAAAAATTTGCCAAATCTAGAGTTTCTTCATCGTTTTAGGTGTTCTCTGTGTGATAGCAGCTATTTGGTTTAATTAAATTTAATATCATTAGTTCTATGTCAAAGGACCTGCTTATGCTTGTTAATATCTTCAGTTGTTTTATACTCTATTTTCTATTCCCTATTTGCTGGTTCGAATTCCATTTCCAAACTATGTTTTGTTTGATGTTTGTCAATATCTAGGGTTTCTTCATTATTGGAACTTTCTCCAGTTTAATCGCAAGGCTTGATAGACATTAAGGACTTCAGATTGTATCAATAATATAAAGCCAAATAGCAGGTGCTCTCTCTCTCTCTCTCTCTCTCTCTCTGTATATATATATATATATTTGTGTTCATGTGGGATAGATAGTGAATAAGATTTTTAATTTCTTAAATTTTATGGTTTTTAAGTTCTGTACAACAATAATCTGCAAAGTAAAGCTAAAATTTGTAAACAAATGAAAACCCACTTACAAATTGACCATAGTCATAGGATTATAAGATCGAGAACTTTGAAAATTATTGAGTACCTAGAGGGGATAATTGTTTATTTATTTGTCTAGTAATTGTTGAAGCTCATTACAATCAGTTCATTTGATGATGAATTTCTCTGGTAATATGAATTGGGTATATCATGTATTTATTCTCTTCATATTCAGAAAAAGTTAGCTACAACTTTAAAGCAGTGTGTTTGAAGCTTCTTGAAATGACATCAACAAACTTAGCACTTGCTTCGAATTAACTTACTCATGATCAAGCACGATCATGTATGTATACATGAACATATATGTGTGAGTGAAAGAATTGTGAATCACTCTTATGATTTTGCTTCCTTTTTTTTCTTCTTTTAATAAATCTGAGAACCAGACAGCGGAAATGTAAATTTAATATGACAATTCTTCTTACTAGAAGTAACAAACAAAAAAGAATAGCAGGCAACTGACAAAAAAAAAAAAAGGGAACTCAATGAGCAAAAATGGGTCATTTCCTTTTTAGCTGCCTGCGTGTATTTGTTTGAGTAATAATTACTATGGTGCACTAGAGACAGAGATCGTCCATCCTAAAATTATTCAAATAGTCTAAGAGGATCAAATGTCTCCATTAGAAAAAAATTGTTATAAAATATGTATGCTCTTCTGACCATTGTTTTGCCTTCAATTTCATGATTCTACTTCTATTGTTGGCCAAGTTTGTGAATAGCAACAAGTGACTTCTATTTACGAGTTACCATGAGAAAATTAGAAATGGTTGAGGACGTGCATGCTACAATGTTTTAAACATCGAGTTTTTTAACAAATTTTTGTTCCCAGTTATGAAAACAAGAAGATTACAAAAGAATCGAGCTAAAAGAAAATGGTATGCTAAATTAGCAGAGAACAAAACATGAAGAAATGCTAAAAAAAAAAAATAATAAGAAAAGTGTATGCTCGAGGGAAACAAACTAGGCGGACAGGTATATTATTTGTTATGAGTTTATTTCTTTACGTGCGGCAGCTTAAATAATATTTTTTGTTTCTTCAACTATTTAATAATTTGCTAAACACCTGTTGCTTTTTAGTACTAATGATTATTGTTAGGTTTTAGATTAGCCAAATTTTTAGCAAAAGCATTTTGTATGTAATTTCAGCATTTAGATAGACGTGTTAAAGTGTAAGAATGGCAAAACAAGAAGAAAAAACAATCTGCCATGTTTTTGAATGGCCTGTCCAAGCGTTTGGACAATAGAGGTGTTCAAACAGTGAGCCAGACTACTCGAACGCCAGATAGAATCGAGAACTTCCTGATTTAAATCCTAGTCGGGTTTAGAAATTTTCTACTTTGACTTACACGGTTATTAAAGGCTCTAAACCCTAGAGAGAAAGGTTACACACTTACAAAAAATTGATTTAGTTATTTAGAGAGCTTTATTATGCCTCCCTAATCATTAGATTGTTCTTTTGATCAATAAACAAACTGCATACATGTTGTCTTTGGCGGATTCCCAAGGTTGACATCGATAGCACTGAAGAACAGTGAATCATGGGTGACTAACGAGGATGTTTGAAACTTCTACTATAGTTGTGTATCAACGCGTAGTTGTAGATTAACGAGTTGGGTTGTAAGTTTATTCTTGTAACTATTCAAAATTATAGTGCTGAGTACATTAGTAGCTGTGTGTGGTCCCATGGTTTTTTTTTTTTTTTTTTTTTCTAATTGATAGGGTTTGGGGTAAATACACATTGCCCAGTCCACCTGGATAGGCCCAATTAACACAAATTGAAGCTGGGTTGCTGGGCGGCCCGAATCCAGCACTAAAGACCGGTCTAGCCCAAGTTGTCGACTTGGGCCCAAACTGCGAAAGGTGAGCCCAAACTACTAGCAGTCTCAGAGCATTAAATGCGCAGTTGATCCGTATTAAATGCGCCAGCGGCTCCCCATGCGACATCGACTTGCACATCCGATCAGTCGGATTCTTCAGCGACAGTAAGACAGGCCATGCACACGGTCGGTCGGTGTCATATGATGATGCCTACACAGCAGGCCATGATGACCTGCTGGTAGGCCAAGAGCAAAACACTCCATCGATTACACTACAAATATTCAAACCCTCAAGACCAAGGTATGAACAATTAACTCCAAGTATACACAACTTCTATCTATTCTACTCTTGATTAAGCTTGCTAACTTAATCATCAGAGTGTGATCGGCTCAATAAGGGTCGACCCATTCTACCTTTTCTTTCTTGCAGTGAGTTTGGACTCATTAACATTGGCTTGAGTGATCGGTCAGGCCTTCCCCAGAAATCTCACCTACACAGGGTTTTTATGATAAAATCTTGTGTGCTTTCTCATTATTTTATTGCTTTAAAATTGCATATAGTATTGACGTATCTAGATAATTGACCTGTTCTTATAGTTGAATCTTTAGGTTAATTAATCAACTATAGGCAAATTCACACCCCCCAAGCTTTTTCAATTGGTATTAAAACGGGTTCACTCTATTTTTAAAAATAACTATTTTCAAAATCCTTTGAGTGAGATCCTGAATAATTGCCGAAGACATGGATTTGTTAAAAGAGGAATATTTCAATCTTCAAAAGCACTATGATAGTATATGTGGTAAGTTTTCTTGTTTGTTTAAAATTAAACAAAATTTGGCTTACGATTTAAAAATTGTTGAAAAAGAAAAAGACTCTCAAGAATGATAACGATGAACTACGTGAAAAGTTTTCTCAATTAATTGAAGTTAATAAAAAATTAATTTTCAAATTGAAGAATTCTAAAAAAGAAAAATTAATTTTAAAATTCAATTTGATAAAAGTGATGGTTTGATTAATCAATTAAAGAAATCTAATGAAAGCAAAACCCTAAGTAATCAATTTGAGACTAACAAGACTACCTTGAATGAAAATTTGGTTATAATTGAAAAGGGATTAATTGAAGCACTTGAAAAGAACAAGATTCTTGAGAAAGAACTAGAAACTGTTAAATTTGATTTATCTTGTGCTAAGGAATCTTTTAAGTCTTTCAGTATAGGCTCTAAAAAAATTGATCACATTTGGAGCATTCAAAAATCAGTTGGAGATAAAGACGAAACCAAATTTGATGGATTTACATCGCGCAACAAGCCAAGATTTGTTCCTCCTGTTGATTCATCAAAGTTAGATACATACCAAGATGTTTCAGAATCTTTAAGAAAGCAAAAACAGGTAAAAATTCCAAGGTGTTTTCGACTTCACAAATTTCAACTCTGGACAGCATTCGAACGGGAAGAAAATGAGTTCGAAAGCTCAACGTCTGAACTGCTAGAAATGGCGTTTGAACGGGAGACATTCGAACGGTCAGTATATGCGTTCGAACAACTGGCAGTATGAGACAAAGAAAACTACACATCCTAATTTTGTTCTTGTTTGTCATCATTGTGGTGTCATAGGACAGATCAAGCCTAACTGTCATAAATTGTGGAATATTTCTAGGAGTTATATGCATGAAGAACCTAGAAATTATTTTAGGCAGTCTGATAATGTACTACATAGATAGATTAAGGATTTGAACACCCAAGTAAGTCAACTCAGATAAATAATTTCAAAAGGTAAAAAAATCTAAATATGTCTGAGTTAGAAAATCTAACTTACAATCCCTGAATACCTTTAGGAAGTTTGTAGGGGTTGGCCTTTCTGATTAGAGTCCTAATTTTGATATATCCTATGAAGTTATTTAATTCTTATTCTTTTGTCCTAGTGCTATGATCATAGTTGTAAATTTTAGGGACTATTTTTAAAAAAAAAATTTCAAAAATACAAAATGATTTTCTAATTATGGGTTATTAGCATTTTTGTGATTTGTTGAGTAATTGTCCATGACAGTGATATTATATATTGTTAGGCACTAAATACATGATTTAGATTTAAATTTCTTCATCTTTGCTTACATTGTGAGTAAATCTTGAAACATAAGTCATGTGCATATGAGCACACTTGGTGTGACTGATTTGCGATTCTTATTAGTTTAATTTTCTCATGTTCGCTACGAGATTTGTATAGAGTGACCAATGTTCATGTATCATACTTCTATCATTAACTCTCTACTTTGACATGTGTGTAAGCAACTATGAATGTATATCAAAATATGCACCCTCTGGGTAAAATCGTAGAAAGAGTTACAATGTTTTAAGTATTGAAATTGCTCATAAAAGAAAGAAAAAAAAAAACAACTTGAGCTATTCAAAAGAATAAAATTCAGCCCTTCAAAAGTTGCAAACTTGAGCTTAGTAAGGGGGAGTTTTCTATATTTGAATTGTACAAGCATGATTGGTTGTTGTTCTAGTTGTGTAACTTTTTCAAAATTTTAATGGACTTTTTAATTTTGATCTTTACTACGTGTTTGTATAAGTCTATAGCTTTCAAGTTCACCAAGAACACTCATATGGCTATGTCTACAAATTACACCTTTGTGCCTAAGATGTTGAAATATTCAATTCATTGAGTGTATTTTATGTTTACTTCAATGCTTGAGTCTTAAAATTACTGTTTATGTGTCATACAATATTACTTTACCTATTTTCAAACTTTTTAGAGGCTTTATACAAGTAATTTTTTATTAGGGCTTTGTTAAAAAGTTTAGATTGAATAGGGTATGAATATTTTTTTTCATTCCTCTTTCTCTTGAGCTTGATTTGTCAATTTGTAACAAAAAAGGGGAGTAATATATTGGATTGCTACTGCTCTTGAGTTATGTTTTTTATTTATTATTCTTATACCAACCACACTTGCATTTTACAAAGGTTTTGTTTTTTAGTTGTGGTTGTGCAGGCAGTTGATTATACGACTCTTCGGACATGTTGATCATCTTGTTCGTTCACACTTATGTTGTATTGAGTCTTTATTTGTATATTGCTTCTTTATTGTGGTTGGGGGACATTGTTAGGTTTTAGATTGACTAATTCTGAGAAAAAGTACATTGTATATAATTTCAGCATTTAGATAGACGTGTCAAAGTGTATGAATGAATTAAGGTGCTATAACAAAGGCAAAACAAAGAGAACATGCAATTTACCATGCGTTCGAACAGCCTGTCCAGGCGTTTGAACAACAGAGGCATTCAAATGGTGGGCAGACCATTCGAATGCTAGACAAAATTGAGGACTTCTTGATTTAAATCCTAGTCGGGTTTGAAAACTTCCTACTTCAACTTACATAACGTCCAAGGTTCTAAAAACACTCCAGACTATATAAATGCTCTAAAACCTAGAGAGAAATGTTACACACTTACAAAGAATTGATCTAGTTGTTTAAAGAGCTTTATTGTGTCTCCTTGATTATTGGAATATTCTTCTAGTCAACAAATAAACTTCACACATATAGCCTTTGGTGGATTCCAAAAGTTGTCGTCGATAGCACGAGAGAATGGTGAATCGTGTGTTGGGGACTGCGGAATTTTTCACGATCTGGTTATAGTGTATACGCATACTACCAAAAATTTCGATCTGATTAGCATAGCCTAATCTACGTGATTAGAATCGTACCTTCGAGATATCTCTAGTTTGATCTCGAATAACAAGAATCAGTACTAAGTATGAAGCAACAGCTCGAACTCAACCTTCGGACTTCTGCTGTATTTCTCGTACACGCCTTACTCTACAGAGAGTGGGCTCGCCACTGCTAGGGTTTCTCTTCCTCACAAAAACGTGTATCTCTCAATTATGTGTAGAGTGTGTAACCCTAACAGCTCTTAGAGCGCGTATATATATAGGCTACAACAGGGACCATATGATTAGTATAACTAGGGTTTTCTACGCAAAGAAGGACTCCTAATCCAACCAGGATTAATCATTATTTACGTAAATTATAATTTATACCACTAACAAATTATAATTGCACTCCCTGTTATACTAGAAATTATATTTCGAGCCCCATATTATTAAATACTTATTTATCTCCCCATATTAAGATTATAGATACCCGTCTATTAAATTAAATTACTGACAATTAAATTTAATAGACTTATTTAATTCCTTGAGACCTTCCACTTAACTTATTTGATATGTCGGATTCATAATCCACCTGCAGGGTTTGACATAATCAAAACTTATAAGTTTCCTCAAGGGGATATCATCAATTCCTTTACGGGGACATGAATTCTATCAATAATAAATATTCACCATACACGTAATGTTATTGTCCAACTCACTAAGTTTATTAACCCGCAAAGAATCTCACTCTTCTGTGAATCAAAACAATAAGTACTACATGCACGTGTCTATTTATTATATTAGGATTAAGAGTATAAGCACTCATAATAATCATGAGGTATTAATTGTTTTATATAGTCAGTATAAAAACAATTACCTTAACACGATCTTATTCAATACACACAAAGTGTACTAATGCAAGGAGTTGGAACTGTACCGTTCCCCATAGTCAAGACAGACCTATTAAAACCTTGTACTACAGTCCTACTGATGGTGTGTCCATTTTCATCTAAAACTGTGAACGATAAACTTATATTCCATAAGAACCGATGATTTGATCTTTCGTGTATAAGTCGTACTCTACATACCAAATCATCTACTATATAGAATAAGAGATACATGCATAATCAATAAATAACGCAATGCAAATATTTCTCACACAGATTCTTATTAAAATGGAATAACTAATTTATTAATAAATACTAAAGTCATTACACAAAGCATGTCTTTTAGTATAAATTTCCAATATCGTGGGTGTCTAGCCAGCAAGTCTCCACCTTCTACGATAGTTGTGGATCAACACAGAGTTGTGGATCAATGGGTTGGGTAGCAAATTTATTCTTGTAACTGTTCAAAGTTATAGTGCTGATTACGTTAGTGGCTATGTGTGATCCCGTGATTTTTTACCTGGTTGATAGATTTTTCACGCTAAAATCATATGTGTCTTGTCTCATTACTTTATTTCTTTAAAGTTGCATATATGATTGACATACCTAGATAGTTAACATGTTCTTATAATTGGATCTTTAGGTTAATTAATCAACTGTGGGTAAATCCACGCCCCAGACTTTTACAATTTTATTAATTATTCTGGAATGCAATTGTTTATATTTATCAACACAAAGGTAGGACAAGACGACATCATTCTGAACAACCAAAAAAATAGATCTCTCTTAATAAGTTTTTTCTTCCGCTTCATCTCTCTGCTTCACTTCTTTGGATCTCCTCTCAAATCAACAGTTAGGTAAGTTGACGCATCTACTCTTTCCTCCCCTTCATTTCGGTGCTCTCATTTAATGTAATATGTGTCTAATTTTGGGTCTGCTATGCTCATTTTCTGTGAACTAATGGCTATATTTTCTATATTCCTTAGTTTTCAAATTCTGAATTCTTTTGACTGCCTAGAAAATGCAGAAGAAAAAAAAAACGATTATGCAGTTCTAGAGTTCTCATTATTTCAAGCCGAAGATAACTCTAATTTCAATTTCAACAACCAAATCAAAACACCAATCCTTTTATAGATCCGTAGCTTGGTGATAAGTGCCAAAATATGTATAAATTAGGCCCTCTAAACTACACTTGTTAGGTTTTATCATTAGTTCCTTGTTACTTGTTTTGCTCTTTTCGGTATTTGTAGGTTGCGCTAGTTCGGTGTGCGAAATTTTGGACAACACGATGGTTTAAGTTCATGTTGGGGATAAAAGACGAAAAGTCCGGGATTTGAAGGAGTTGATTTGCAAGAGCATTTGAGGTTAAAGGGCCAAGAGTGCAATTAGGAAAGTCCAATTCACTTTGGATTGGAATACACGGCTGGAACGAATTTTGACAAAGAAAAAGAGGAATGAAAATAAGAAAGGAAAAACAAAGAAAAATGAAATTAAAAAAGGAGGAGGATTCCTTTTGGCAGGGGGCTCTGAAGGTGTGGCAGTGAGAAGGCAACAAGGGGGGATAACAAGCACAAAAGAAAAAGGGCGATCTCCATGGTTTCTTCATCAAAGACTATGGATTCTCCTAAAGTCATGAGCGGCTAAACCTTCTTTCTAGGGTGTAAACGAAACCGAATCCAAGTAACTTTTATTACGTTTTGATTCAAGGTTTAAATATTCAGATTACATCGTATAACTCTTTTCCATGATTTTGACATTGATTGATTCATGTTTTAGTTTTAAATCCAAATCTGCTTTCTGTGATTGTGGGTGCACGGTTATGCGATTTATTTTCACTGTTTTGCAATCATCAATTGAGATGGATTATGCCCAAGGTAGACGGATCGTGCTCATTCATTGAAGACAATTCGTGCTTGCCAAAGATATTCCATGCCCTTTTGTGATTGTGAATTTATTCTCTAGACGAATCGATTAAGGCTTGTAGTTTTGGCGATTCCCAAGTAATCTCAATAATTAAACCTAGGTCATTTACATAATAGGGTTGTGAGGAGGAAGTAGAGTTGAACCCTAGACACTTTTTCTCATTGTTTCAAATCTTATTTTCAATCGTTATTTATTTATTTATTTAGAATTACATTACAAAACTCAAAACCTCCTCTTATTTGAGTTAATTTAGGAATTGATTATGAGCAAACGTAACTCAGCTTTTCGGTCCCTGAGAACGATACCCGGCTTGCTACTATTCTCATGAGTGGTAATAAGTTTGATTTTTAAATTACTTTTTCAATTCTCTTTCGAGAGCGATCAAATTTTGATGCCGTTGTCGGGGACTAAAGCACGGTTGCTTTGTTTTTGTTATTGATTCTTATTTTAATTCATAGTTAGGATTTAATTTCTTAGACTTTTGATCTTTATTTTTCCTATAGTGTTATAAGCAGGGAATTGAAGTTTGCAGTGCACAGAAGCATTTGAAAGGAGGAAGCATTCAGAGTTTCACGGGTCATTCTTCATTCGTCTGATCACTGTGGTTAAGCTTCTAGTTGGGGGGCACAGCTCTCCTTGCCAACTACTGTGACTGTGTGCCGTGTACTTCAGTCAGGCCGTCTTCCTTCCCTCTTTATTTTTGTTTCTCCACTCTTATTTTGCCAATGAGGGCATTGTCATATTTCAGTTGGGAGGAAATTGCAAAAAAATAAAAAATAAAAATAAAAGGGGGTGCACTGTTCTTGTCAATGTGTGGTATAGTTGAGCAGACGTGGTGAATTCTATACCTTAGTGATGTTTCTTAGCTCTTTACGCTAGCCTTTGAGTAAGCTGTTCTATAGCAAATGTTGTGTTGGAAATTACTTACACTTCATTGTTAGCCACGCGCATTTTGAGTCTTGGTTGAAGAGTGGGTGTGCCTTGAAAACCTTGAAGACACTAGTGGAGGCTATAACCCATGTGAGCTTTAGAGCCATTGTTTCTTGTTGAGGGTTTATATATGCTTACTCTTATTGATAAATTTTGTTGATAGCATACAGTATCTGCTATTTAGTCTCATTGATCCTTTGCTTTGGTTGAATATCATGATTTGCGATTGAGTGCCACATCATTGCTATCTAAGAGTTGAGAAGTTTGAGACTTGTGCCATGCGTGGGAAATGATTTTAGGCCATCTTTGATAATTTGAGCTTGTTCGTTTCTTTCTCTATACACTTTCCCTGGTTCGCCAAATTGAGCCTTTTATGGTGTGGCCTTCTTTCTTAAGCTCCACCATTTAAATGTTTTGAGATAGGTGGTTTATTTAGGTGGTTGTAAAGAAGCACATGAAGTGGGAGAGATTATGAGATATGCAGATTTGAGCTGTGAAAAAAAAATGGAGTTTTTCTGTGAAAAAAAAAAGAAAATTTTTTTTTCTCAATATGTGAATAATTGAACTTCATTTGAAAAAGAAAAACAATGAACGGAAAGGGTGGTATTCAAAGTAAAGAGGAGGTGTGGGGATTTTATGGAGGCGCGAATTGAGTGGCATTACCTTAGTGGGTGATTTGTTTGATTTACCTATTCTCAAAACACTTCCAGTCCCATACCCTTCTACAGTCTTCCCTTGCCCGATGTCACAACCGAAATAAAAGTCCTATTTGATCTTAGGCATGGTATGAGTTGAGTAACCATGGTTGAAAGATGTGATGATGTGGTATCTTGCATTGCTTTCATGATGTTTGGCATTCTTTCCATGAGGCCATGAGTCCACTTTATAAAGCGTCCTTACGAGTCATAAGTCATGTGCATAATACTTTGTTTGTTGAATACATAACTTCCCATTGCACATGACATGAGAGAACATAAATTGCACCAGTCTCCAAGTGTTTTTATTCATTGAGTTAATGACTTGGTGAGGTTTGAAGTCGAGGCTTTAGTTTGATAGGAATTTGGGGTGCACTTTGTTCTGAAGTTAGGGTTCTTAATCATGTTAGCTATATCTTCACACACTCCGCACTTTTATGCCATGGAATGTCTTTACCAATTGATAGTTTATTGAACTCTACTTGCATTTTCTGTCAATGTATTGGACTTCGTGACTTGAGCTGCTATGCTATGTGTTGGGGGAATTAGTGTGTTTCTTTGTTTGAATGGGAGAAAACTTGAGATGTTTGTGGGTGTCATCGTTGGAAAACCTCACGAGACTTCACTCATCCTACTAGAGGCACCTAGGGGTCTAAAAGGCTTGTTGTATACGCTCAATGCAATCGTGGGTCCTACGAAAGTGGCTAGTTTAGTTTATATTAGTATTAGTTCAGGATAGGTTAATAATAATAAGGTTTAGCTTTGCTCGAGGACTAGCAAAGTGTAAGTTGGGGGGAGTGATAAGTGCCAAAATATGTATAAATTAGGCCCTCTAAACTACACTTGTTAGGTTTTATCATTAGTTCCTTGTTACTTGTTTTGCTCTTTTCGGTGTTTGTAGGTTGCGCGAGTTCGGTATGCGAAATTTTGGACAACACGATGGTTTAAGTCCATGTTGGGGATAAAAGACGAAAAGTCCAGGATTTGAAGGAGTTGATTTGCAAGAGCATTTGAAGTTGAAAGGCCAAGAGTGCAATTAGGGAAGTCCAATTCACTTTGGATTGGAATACACGGCTGGAACGAATTTTGACAAAGAAAAAGAGGAATGAAAATACGAAAAGAAAAACAAAGAAAAAGGAAATCAAAAAAGGAGGAGGATTCCTTTTGGCAGGGGGCTCTGGAGGTGTGGCGGTGAGAAGGCAACAAGGGGGGATAACAAGCACAAAGGAAAAGGGCAATCTCCATGGTTTCTTCATCAAAGACTATGGATTCTCCTAAAGTCATGAGCGGCTAAACCTTCTTTCTAGGATGTAAACGAAATCGAATCCAAGTACCTTTTATTACGTTTTGATTCAAGGGTTAAATATTCAGATTACATCGTATAACTCTTTTTCATAATTTTGACATTGATTGATTCATATTTTAGTTTTAAATCCAAATCTGCTTTCTGTGATTGTGGGTGCACGGTTATGCGATTTATTTTCACCGTTTTGCAATCATCAATTGAGATGGATTATGCCCAAGGTAGACGAATCGTGCTCATTCATTGAAGACAATTCGTGCTTGCCAAAGATATTCCATGCCCTTTTGTGATTGTGAATTTATTCTCTAGACGAATCGATTAAGGCTTGTAGTTTTGGCAATTTCCAAGTAATCTGAATAATTAAACCTAGGTCATTTACATAATAGGGTTGTGAAGAGGAAGTGGAGTTGAACCCTAGACATTTTCTCTCATTGTTTCAAATCTTATTTTCAATCGTTTTTTATTTATTTATTTAGAATTACATTACAAAACTCAAAACCTCCTCTTATTTGAGTTAATTTAAGAATTGATTACAAACAAACGTAACTCAGCCTTTCGGTCCCTGAGAACGATACCCAACTTACTACTATTCTCATGAATGGTAATAAGTTTGATTTTTAAATTACTTTTTCAATCCTCTTTCGTGAGCGATCACTTGGGTTGACTGTTTCTTATTGAATTCACTTGCTTTTGCTCAGGAACTATACCGTTCTAATGATTGACTGCCAAAGAACAACAAGGCATGTCTGTGATCAATAGTTAAGCATGAATGATAACTGCTATATAGATGAGCTATCGAGTCCCTCATATATGCTTAAATGTGAATGGTGATTGAAACTTTATAATTACTACTACAACTTTCTACTTTTTTATTTTTAATTTCATTTTCTTCGCTATGATATGTTTGATATCTAATGGATGTTATGTTCTTCATTGACCAAATTGAAAAAGGCTCGCTCACTTCTAAACTCAAACTGGAGCGCTATTTAATTTCCTCTTAATGTTGAACTCAATGATACGACCTTCACTATGAAACGTGTAGGGAATGGAAGATAAAAGCATATTTTCAGGTTATCTTTTTCTTAGACACTGTAAAAGACTTCCTTTCCTTTGAGTTGGACAATGTATATTTTCTTGTCTATATTAGTCGTCTTAATTGTGGAGAAATATTTCTCTCCTTTTGTGTTTGTGCTCACTTTTGACTCCCTGTGAGCTGTTTCATGACCTGACTTTTTCGGAGGGTCAGCAGGACATGAGAACCTCAGCTCATTCATCAAAATAAAAACATACATGTGGTTACAGTTGGATGTAATTTGAGGGTGGCTTTGATTATATTTTTGCTTAACTATTTTTCTGATCATGCTGGTAATTAAAAGTTCTGTTGCATTCTTTTGTGTGTACACAGTTCAAATGGCTATGTAATCCGCATAAACAAAAACTGCACGGGCCATGTCAATGGATAGTTATTGTCTTATATGTAGTACTAGCGTGCACAACCAACCGATAGAACCGAGACCCGAACATACCCTATCATTTCGGTTCAGTTCTGAACTACTTTGGTTCGGTCTTAGTTCTATTTTTCAAGAACCGATGAGATCGGTTAAATTCTCATTTCATGGTGTGTAACCCGACCTGAGGAACCGACCCAAAGAAAACCGATTGTGGAACCAACCTTCATGAAAACAAGTTGTGTTCTTCAAAATATAAGGCTGGGCCAGTCACAAATCACGCTGCATTTCCTTGCAAAATAGAAAGCCTAACATATAAAGCAGCAAAATAAATTGTGCATCCGATGTGGGACAACTTCTCTGTCTATATCTCTTGCCTAGCACAGCCCTCTTGCTGGTTGGAGGATTACTCAAATTCAGTAGCAAAATGTTAAGCATCAGCAAAGAAGTAAAAATTGCATGACCAAAATGCATCTAAAATATAAAAATGAAGGGAACTTTAAGTGCATTCCTAGACTCAAACTCATTTAATATGGAGAAAAAAGTGCCACAATGATGGTGGTAAGATAATGTGCACTGACAGAAACTGGGTTTCCATGGATCTACTCTATGGGAAGTTGCAACTCGTGGTGTGTACACATGAGGACAGCCTTACCTCTTCCGTTGCTTTACTACCTTTGTTCAGCGAAGCAATTGCTAAAATCACCATGACAGATCTATATATAGATATATACATATTGCAAACTTTTTTTTCACAGGAGGCAAACAAGCACACTCACACAATAAATGAAACCGTTTTTAGGAACTTCATGAAACTTCATGGTTTCATGAAACGTCATGAAACCACAATGCAAACTTCATGAAACCATTTTTAGGAAACTTCACACAATAAATGAGTGTGTATACGTACACGGTACACCCCCTTGCTAAGAAAGTGATGGGTAATTTCAATTGCAAGCTTCAGAAATTTGTTCTTGGAAGCTTCTTCACACATAAAATATTGGAAGATATATATATATATATATATATATATATGTGTGTGTGTGTGTGTGTGTGTGTGTGTGTGTATTTATAACCTAAGCAAAAAGAAGAGGCTCAATATCAAGCCTTGAAATCCTAAGGCACCCCCCAATCATGTGAATTGGAGGAACCAATTAGTTTATTAGATATTGCTTCAGCTTTCTATGTGATACAAGCTCTAAGGAATTTCGCTCCTGATGGAAAGAGAGTTGTTTGACGATCTCTTCCTCCTCTTTGGTAGAGAGAGAATTTTTGTTGCCGTCCCACTTGAAGCAAAACAAGAGCTTGCATTGCTTTTTTGCATGTATCCCGCTAAAGCTTTCCTTCATCTATTTGCTATATAATAGTGTTGTGTTAGAAATTAAATACACACTCACAAACAATGAATTGGAGAAAGAAATTTCACTATTTATAGAGAGAAAAATAGAGGAGGAGGAGGAGGAGGAGGAGGCTCAACTCTCTCTCTACTCAACTACAACTCTTACAAAAAACTCTCTTTGCTTGCTTAATCGATCTCTCCCTTACCTCAACCCTCTATTTATAGGAGAGGGGAGATCCAAGTGGTAGCCACCAATCTTGATAAACGGTGGTCGTTGGCCGGCAAGGTTGACGACGTGTAGGCGGTGGTCGAAGGTCCTTTGTCAACTTTTGTAAGTGGTTTGCCTTCTCGAAGGTCTAGCACCTAGCGGGTATGAACCCATCAATTCTCCCCTTTCATATCCATTAGAAGAGAACGCAATCTGACGTCATTCAGTTAGCGTCCATTTCGACTATGTCTCTACATAGCTCGAGCTTCTTACGAATAACCACCTTTGTTAACATGTCTGCTGGATCTCTTTTGTGTGAATCTTCTTAAACTTCAACAACTGTTGATCCATCACCTCGCATATCCAATGATAGCGAATATCAATGTGATTGGTACGGGAATGGTACATTGAATTTTTGCTCAAATCCAGAGCACTCTGACTATCACAATGTACTGTGTATTCCTTTTGCCTGATTCTCAGTTCTTGGAGAAACCGCTTTACCCACAATATTTCCTTTCCAGCTTCCGCTGCGGTGATATATTCTACCTTCATTGTAGATAAAGTCACACGCTTCTGCAGTTTGGACTGCCATGATACGGGTCCCCCCGCGAAGGTGTAAAGGAATCTTGATGCAGATTTCCTACCATCAAGATCACCGGCCATATCTGAATCTGTATAGCCTTCCAAGACTGGTTCAGCTCCCCCAAAACACAAGCATAGCTTTGTCGTACCTTTTAGGTATCTGAGAATCCACTTGATAGTTTCCCAATGCTCTTTCCCCAGGTTGGAGAGAAATCTGCTCATAATACCTACAACGTGAGCAATATCTACCCTTGTACATACTATTGCACACATCAGACTGCCTACTGCTAAATAGTAGGAGACTGTTTCCATTTCTTCCATCTCAATCTTCAAGGAGGGACACAAACTCTTGCTCAGCTTGAAGTGATTAGCCAGTGGAGTATTGACTGGCTTGACATTTCTTATGTTAAACCTTCTGATCACCCGTTCAACGTACTTTTCTTATGATAGCCATAACTTCTTGGCTTCCCTATCATAAACAATCTACATGCCCAAAATCTGCTGAGCAAGGCCTATGTCTTTCATATAAAAGGATTGAGATAACTCCTTCTTCAGCTTGTTAATCTTGGTAGCATCCTGTTCAATGATTAACATGTCATCAACTTAGAGAATAAGTGTCACAAAGCTACCATTCGAGAATCTCTGAATGTACATGCACTGGTCTACAGCAGTCCTATTATAACCATGACCCACCATGAATGAGTCAACCTTCTTGTACCATTGTCTCGGAGCTACTTCAGGCCGTAGAGACTCTTCTTCAACTTGTAGACCAAGTGTTCTTTCTCGGGAGCTTCAAACCCTTGTGGCCGCTCAATGTATATCTTTTTCTTTAAATCTCCATGGAGAAAAGCTGTCTTGACATCCATCTATTCAAGCTCCAAGTTCAAGCTGGCTACCATTTCGAGTATAACTCGAATTGATGTCATCTTCACTACTGGTAAGAAAATCTCGTTAAAGTCAACTCCTTTATTCTGTTGAAATCCTTTGATGACCAATCGAGCCTTATACCTGACTAGCTTTCCATTATCATATTTCTTCAGTTTGAAAACCCACTTGTTTCTTAAGACTTTTCTTCCTTTGGAAAGCCTTTCCAAATCATAGGTCTAATTCTTGTGCAAGGAACTCATCTCTTCTTGCATGGCTTCCATCCACTTACCTTTGTCTGGATGGGTCTATGCTTCGTTGAAGTCCTATGGCTCCCCCTCATCAATGAGCATGTTGTAGTTTGATTGTGGATATCTAGTCAACGAAATCAGGACACAGCCTCTTGCAGATCTCCTTGGCTAAGGCTCGTTAATATGGGGACGTACCTCACCAATTGGCTATGAAAGTTCTTCTACTTCTGGTGGAGGGGGTTGTTGCTCCCCTTGCTTAACACCATCTTCTTCTTCATCTTCTGAAATTGCCTCCTCCATTCGAGTATCTGTGCTGAACTGGACTGGTGATGCATTTAGAGTCATGTCAGGAGCACGGGAACTGGAACCACTAGACTTAGTTGGTTCCTCATAAAACTAGTTTTCTTGGAACACAACGTCCCTACTTTTGATGACATTCTTTGTTGCTGGATCCTATAGTTTGTATCCATACTCTTCATCTCCATAACAATGAAGATGCATGGAATGAACTTCATGTCGAGCTTCTGTCTCTGCTCCTTCGATACGTGTGCAAAAACCTTGCACCCAAACACTCTCAGGTGAGAGTAGAAGACATCCTTCTTGCTAGTCCACACTATCTCCAGAACTTCGAACTTCAACGGCACTAATGGTGATCTATTGATCAGGTAGCAGATAACACGAATAGTTTCACCGTAGAATAGCTTTGGCAGATTAGCCATACTGAGCATACATGGGGTTCTTTCCACAATGGTCTGGTTCATCCTTTTGGCTACTCCATTATGCTGTGGGGTGCATGGGACCATCTTCTCATGGCGGATACCGCGTTCTGAGCAGCATGCCTTGAACTCCTTGGATGTGTACTCACCTCCATTTTTTGTCTGGAGGCACTTTAACTTCTTGCCAGTCTCCCTTTTCACCATAGCGTGGAAGATCTTGAAGTACTCAAGTACCTGATTCTTGGTCTTCAGAAAATACACCCACACCTTCCGTAAAACATCATTTATGAAGGTAACAAAATACCTGTTACCGCCCAATGACTCCTCTTCAATGGAACCACAAACATCAGAGTGTATCAAACTCAATAACTCTAATCTTCTTCGTGTGGAGCAATTGAACGAGACGCGATGTTGCTTGCCAAATAGGCAATGCTCGCAGGGGTTTAGTGCAAGCTCCTTGTTTGCTGGAATGAGAGCCTTCTTCATCGACCAATGACTCCTCTTCAATGGAACCACAAACATCAGAGTGTACCAAACTCAATAACTCTAATCTTCTTCGTGTGGAGCAATTGAACGAGACGCGATGTTGCTTGCCAAATAGGCAATGCTCGCAGGTAGTGCAAGCTCCTTGTTTGCTGGAATGAGAGCCTTCTTCACCAGCGTGAATAACCCTTTCTCTCCCATGTCGCCAAGTCTTTTATGCTATAGATTTGATGACGCCTCATCTTCAACTGCATTGAGGTTGCCTGAACAGACCTTCATATGGGTTCTGTACGGCATGCCGCAAATATGCCCCTAGGGAATAACTAGGGCACCTTTTGACAGCTTCCAAGTGCCATTGCTGAAGTGGTTGTCATAACCTTGTTGATCAAGGGCTATCCCAGAAATAAGATTGAGCTAGAGGTTGGGCACATGTCTGACGTCCTTCAACACCATCGTGAAGCCATTATTTGTCTGAATTTGAACATCACCAATTTTCATAATCTTTGATGAACTGGTGTTCCCCATTCTCACAGTTCTAAAGTCTCCAGCTTTGTACATTATGAAAAACTCGCTGTGGGGAATGGCGTGGTAGGAGGCTGTTGTGTTTACCACCCATTCAGAATCCTGGCTGGCAATGTGGAGGCATGTCTTTTCTCCTACGAAGAGTACTGCGACATCTCCCTTAATGGTGACTAAGGTGTCACCATCTCCTTTATTGTGCTGGTAATTGTCTTAACCTTTCTCCTTTTTAATTTTTGGTAGTCCTTCTTCGTGTGACTTTCAATGCCACAATGATAGTAAGTAAACTTGCCATGTCCGTCACTAGATCTGCCAAGATCCTGTGACCTTCCTCTGCTTCTACTTCTGCCTCTTCCTCTACCTCTACCTCTACCTTTACCTCGGCCTTTATTATCTTCCTGAGGCTTGCCCCTGCTTTCTGTAGTGAGGGCATATAATTGCTTCATGCCAGCTTCCTTCTGTCTGGCTTCTTCATTAAATAGGGTATCCTTGACCATTGCCATGGTGAGTTTGCCATTTGGAGCTAAGTTGCTAACGGACACCACTAACGTCTCCCAACTGTCTGTTAGAGAACTGAGAAGTAAGAGGGCTTGCTCTTCATTTTTTCATGGCAGTTCCACGGTTGCAAATTGGTTCACGTAGTTCTAAAACTAACTAGTGTGCTCGACAATTGACGTACCACTCCTTAACTTCAAGTTGACAAATCGCTTCATCAAGAGAGCTTTGTTTCGAGCGGTTTTGGCTTGAAACATATTCTCTAGTTTCGTTTAGAGAGTACATGCATTTATTTCCTGGGTAACATAGTGGAATACACTATGGTCAATCCATTGTTTAATCAGACCGATAGTTTCTTGTATTTCTTTCTCCACTCTGCTTCTGTTATTTTCGTTGGTTTCACCCCCACTTCATCCAATGGATCAAATAAATCCCTACAGTTTAAGTAGTCCTTTATTCGAGACCGCCAAATGATGTAGTTCGAAGAGGTGAGCATGATCATAGCTCTTGAGTTGATATTGATGGCTCCACTATAAATTTACTCTCCAATTGGCTTGTACAGTACTATAGAAGTAGAATTTGCCAAAATAGAGTGCACGGTTGCGTCTGAAACAGCACAAAATCTCAAGAAAGGCTTAACTAAAAATTTTAAATTTTTTAGAGGTCAAACTGCAATTTTTAGTAAGTTCTGGGGCTAAACTATAATTTTTAGAAACTTCTGGGGTAGAACTGTAATTTAAAAAAAACTTCTGGGTCCAAATTGTAATTTTTAAAAGTTTTGATGACGTGGTAGCAGCTGCTAACTGGGCGATGACATGATAGCTGACTAGGCGATGACATGGCAGTGATGATGTCAACTCGTCTTATCCAACACCGGTGATGTCGCCGGCGTTGACTCACCGGAATAAAACTTTGACTAGCTTATACGGGCTCGTTTTAGCTTCGATTTCAATGAAGTTTATGCCGTTGAACTCATATCGACGAGATGAACACACTAGTATGATCGAAACACGATTTAGGTAAATTTGATTTTTGGGTAGTGAGTAAAAAATTGCTCCAGCGACTCTAACTTTGCTTTGATACCACTTATTGTGTCAGAAATCAAATACACACTCACAAATAATGAATTGGAGGAAGAAATTTCACTATTTATGGATAGAAAAATAGAGGATGAGGATGAGGAGGGGGCTCAGCTCTCTCTTTCTACTCAACTACAACTCTTACAAAAAAGTCTTTTTGCTTGCTCAACCGATCTCTCCCTCACTTCAACCCTCTATTTATAGGGGAGGGGAGATCCAAGTGGTAGCCACCACCTTGACAAATGGTGGTTGTTGACCGGCAAGGTTGATGACGTGTGGGTGATGGTCGAAGGTCTTTCGTCAACTTTGGTAGGTGGCCGGCTTCTCGAAGATTCGGTGGCTGGTGGGTATGAACCCATCAAATAGCCTCTGTTGGGGGTGTGCCCTTAGCGGACCAAAATTTATGGGACACAGTGGGCTGGAGCTCAAAATTGAAATAGTTTATAAAATTTTTGAGTTGAAAAGAACAAACTGAATCGATTTTGAAGAATTGATAAAGATTGGTTTGGTTTTAGGTTTGCTAGTAATTCAAACCAAACCAAAGCGACCAAGGTTCTAGGTCTGCTAATAATCTGAACCAAACCGACCAATGTGCACTGCCATTAGAGAGGGTTTGGCTAAATCCTATCCTGCCCTCAATAGAAAAACGTTCTGGGTCTGTTAGTAATCCGAACCAAACCGACCAATGTACACCTAGGGATGGCTACGGGGAGGGTTTAGCTAAATCCTATCCCATCCTCAATAGAAAAACTCTACATCACACCCTGTCCCAAACCCATGATAGGTTGAACCTCTTCATCCCATCTCATCCCACTTAAGTTAATCGGGGTTTGGATTAAAATTGGTTTACCCCGTATAAAGTTTTAAAACAAAATTAAATTTCTAAAAATAAAAAATAATACAAATTATAGTAAATCTAACACAATATAAAATTGAGAAAGAAAGATACTTAAATCTAAGATATATGTAGTAACATTAGAATTCTAATGTTTATGTATATACTAAAGATATTTTGTATAGTTAAATATAATATAACTATTTAGGGTTTTCATAATGTAATGGGGGTGAGTTCGGGGTAGGTTGACCTAAACCCTACCGCTTTCCAAACCCACATCGGGTTTTGTTTTCTTCCTTATATCCTACTCTTAACCCGTTTATTCATACCCTAAACATTTCCTATTAAGAGTAGGGTAAAGCGGAGTTCAAATTTTTCCGGTCCAATTATCATCCTTATGTGCACCCTTTACCCCCAACTATGGGGAGACAGAATAAGGGTATACAATCAGCCTATGAAATAATTGTGAGGAGTCAAAATAACTGTGTACAGTCAATAGATGAAGCGGATTACAAGGATTCAACCTAATAAATGTGAGTATCTAAAATCACTTGGTTTGGCATGTGCGAAATTGACACCGGAAAGGATGGTTTGATCTATCTTGCAACAACAGCTTGAGTTTCTCAAAACTTTTGCTGAGACATACATCGGTATGTTGATAGATTGGAATGAGACCTAAATGTCAAAGGGGGGGCTCCCTTCCTTTTGATTTTGAAATTTGCATTGTATCCCTAATAATACAAGCCGTTAGAAGAAGACTCTTCCTAGGAGTGACATATACAGAATACGAGTACCAGTACTGACTAATGCTTCCTATTAAAGGCAAACAGTACTCTCAGATCTTCAAAACTTTAGCCCCCTCCCTGAGTGGTACGGTGGCCATATTAAGTTGGTGATCTAAAATAGGATCCCCTTAATACAAGTACTAGGGGACCAATTCCAACCTCACCATGACATCACTCTACTAGGGCCCCGACTACTTATTGGATAAAAAAGGTTAATGCCAATGTGATGCTTAATGGTATGTGCCCTGCTCGTATGTGTGATTTTCTTGAAAGCCAGAAATGAGTGTTTGTACTATCAATTACGCAAACAACCTATTCATTAGATATTTTCATTTATTCCAGTACGAGGGTAAAGGCAAAGATGTAATCATATATTGAAATAAGTCCATTTTTATGAAGGCATAATAGCAACAAAAATGATAATTGAAAAACATAATGCTAGTTAAAATAACAATGATGATGTTAATGATATACTGAAGGACTCCGAAAAATGGGTCGCAAGAGAGAGTTTTCATGTCTCGAATCCTTTAAGTGTAACTAGGTCTTAGTAGAATCTCAAACTATCACAACCGATCTTAGTTCGCATAAAAATGTTTCATTATAGAGGCAAACCTGAAATCAAGCCTTTATGTGACTAGTAAATCTGTGTCCCTTGGGTGCAAGGAATCCATATTCATGTTTTGCATGAATGATTTGCTTTCCCTTTTATTTTTGGAAAGGTTCAAACACCTAATCTTTAGGGTGTACCATGTCACCCAAAATGAGTGTTTTCGAAATCATGACTTTTTTTTTTGTTTATAAAATCATAGTTTTATATAGAAAACATGCTATGCTATTTCATAGAAAGCAGTTCTTTTATTTTGAAAGGCATTTTACCTATTTTGGTCTGTCATCTGGTCTAGTTCCAGGGATTCTATTGTGCGCTGAAAAGCAATTAAGCATTCAATCGGCCCAAAAATTGGCATCATACCTCACTCTTGCGACCTCTGAACTAGGGTTATTTCCATTTGTCATCATTATATATGTATGGATCTAGGGCTATCAATGGATCAGGTCTAATCCGAACCCAACTTAGACCCGATCCCTTAGACCTGGATTCAAATATCCAATCTCGGCAAGGTAATCCTTCGAAACCTAAATTTGTCATATCCGTTCATTTTCAGATCGGATATGGTCAGAATCGATAGACCCAATTAGGGACCCGATACACGACAAAAAAATTTGCGTATTTTTTACCTTATTGAACGATTTGGGGATGAAGCCCTCATCTCTCTCTCTCTCTCTCTCTCTCTCTCTCTCTCTCTCACACACACACACATACGACCATTCTCTTTCTCATCTGCTTCATGTTCTTTTCATTTTTCCCCAGTTTTGAACATAGGTTCTTGTGATTGGAGGTTGTGGCAACACATAAATTCTTCCGACTGTTGAATTGGGCATTGTGTTCTCTCTCATCATATGGCTCCGGTTCGATTCTTTTGGCTCCTTCTTCTCTATTCTCTTGACAAAACTGAGGATCTCACTCGAATGAGTCACAAATCCTTCTTCTCTATTCTCTTGAGGGCTGTAGAGGATTGCTATTCTGTTCATACAAGAGAAGTGCCTTTATTCTTTCTTTTAAGCAATGCTGTGGGTTTCTTAGTGGGTGACCCACATGGGTCTTACTAAAAAAATCATAGTACATATTTTGCTAATATAACAGAGGAAGCTGAACAGAGCTTTAAACAAATAAGGAAGATGAAGGCAGAGAGAGGCAGATTAGGATTTGGTGTGATTTTGGGTTTTTTTTTTTGTTTGGGATGTATTTGAGTAGGTGAAGGTTACCAATGCAGTGTTTGAAGGTTAGTAATATGAGCACTCCATTTCTTGCTCTTGGTACTCCACCCACCGCATGGGTTTTCTTTTTTACTGCATTGGTAAACCCAAGGCCTTTTGAAGGTTGAGTGGGAAAGCTTAAACGGCTTAGTTTTCGAGCTCCGTGCCATCTCTCTCTTTTTCTCTCTCTCTTTCTCTCTCTCTCTCATGCCACTCTTTTTCAAAACAGCGAATAGCTACCATCGGCGTGACCGAAGATCAGTCGCCCACTGATAGTAGTATTTTCCTTCAAAAAAATTCAACTCCAATGTCAACTTTTGTTTAAATATTAGAATATTGGGTTTACATTGGAAAGCAAGCAACGTTCTCTAAATAATAAAAAAACGAAAAATAATTTTAAAACATTAAATGGGTCGGGTTAGATATTTGGGTCTAGGTCTGATTGTTAATAAACCGAGTCTGTGATCATCAAATCCGATACATTAATTTCGGGTCCAAATCGGATCAATAGATTTTTAAATCAGATCGGATCCGAGTCTAGTCGGGTCTGGACTAAGCCCGGTTCATTAACAGGCCTATATGCATAATGTCAGTTATGTGTAGTTGTGCAATGCAAAAGTAATGCTAGTTTTATATGTTTATGCAAGGTGCTTATGTGCAAGTACAGTGCATGTATGTATGTTGGCGGCATGATAAAGGCTTTATTATGACCGAACCCAGGGAGTCAGGCCAAGCTTAGTTCCAACTAGTTTGACTATTGTGGGACTATTTTTGAAACCATATTTTGATTTTAAGAACGTTTTCATTGTGTCTAAGAAGAGAACTTAGACTACTTAAAGTTAGTTTGATTTGATTTGCTTTTGAAAAGTTATGTTGACAGTTTTTGAAAAGGCTTCATTGGTAGCCACTCGTCTAGGAGGTTTGGAAAATTTTGGACCCATGAGTCAACTGAGGAGTCGGGCTTATGCTATTTTGATCAAGCCTAAAAAAGATTTCAGACTATCTACTCCGCCGGTCACCACCACGTACTTCATTTTCTCTTTTCTTTTCTTCCTTCCTTCCTTCCTTCCTTTCTTCTTTTTCGATGCAGAACCATAGAACTAAATCGCAGTCGCGGACCGAGACGCGGACGCGGTCGCGGTGTAACGGACGCGGACATCGCGAAGGTTACGTAATGGGACGCGGTCACCGCCATCGTGAATATTTTTTAAGATTAGCAGATTTCGATAAAATCATTGTTACATACGTCTTTTATTCCATAATAATCTATTCTAATTGTTTTAAATAGTTTTGAATCAATTTTAACATATTCTAATATAACATTTAGCTCTATCATATTTGTTATCAAGTCTTATGGTGATAGAAATTATAAAATTAGAAGCATGACAAAAATAATCATGGAAGAGCTAACAACAACATAACACACTAAAAAAAAAAAAGAAAGAAAAAATTACATAGACAAACAGTTAACAGCTAAGGTAATAAATTGGATTGCAAAATGGGTCCATAAAAAAGCCCAATCGATGTATGTAGGTATTTATATTTATGTGGAACAAGAGGGGTTATTAATTATCATATGACAGGAGAAAAGTAGAAGAAAAGTAAACAGTTATAATGAGGAGAGAGAAACATATAATGAAAACAAGAAACAAGTTAAAATCCCTCAGTTCTCTTCTCCCCATCTTCTCTCACTACATCGTCTCTACCACTGAAAAGGTACTTGGTTGCACTCTTTCTCTCTGTATCTAAACAAAAGAAAGCAAACAAACAAGAACTGAAAAATCAGATACGAAGTGTAAAGGGTGGTCACCGAGACGAAGATCAGAAGCGTGAATGGTTAGATGACTACAACAACCAGATCTGTGCTGGATTGAGGCGTAACGGTGAGTAACAGCCGTTACAGTCGCCGGAACGGCGTAACGGCCGTTACAGAAGCGCTACGGCGGCATATCGGACGATACGGATGTGATCTACCTTCAGCCGCTACAAAAGGCCTGTAACGGGATCGCTGTCTGCCGATACGATTATGTAACGGCCGTTACGACCGTTACGGACCGATATTTAGTTCTATGTGCAGAACACCAAGAGCTAGTGTTGCTTCTCTTCTCCTTTTCTTGCCTTGTCTTGTCTTATACCTTATCTTATGGGGAAGTATAATGATGATCAACAACCCAATTCACAAGAATCCCCCTCCCTGTTTCCAGACGATGAGTAGATGATTGACTTCTACTTATATGCATATTAGAAAAACACAGATTAAGTGTAAAGGTTTATAATGCCTACTATATCATACACAAACAACACAAAGGAGAGTTAGTTAGGCATTTCAACATAAACAGAGTGGGGAAAAAGAAAACAAACAATAAAAATATAATAAAATAAAAGAGCGGACACTAATCTTTGTTCCTATCAGAGTCAAAGCACTATCGTGGCGGCGTCTTTGTGCCTTATCTACCCTCTCTTCATCATCGGAAAGAAAGGTACAAAGAGTATGAGAAAGAAACCAAGAGCGTGAAAGAGAGAACAGAAAAAGAACCTGGGGGAAAATGGAAATGGTGGTTAGGGGAAGGAATGAGTGAGATTGGAGGCGTTGGGGAAGACGAGGCAATGGCGGCTTTTATATGTTTCGTTATTAGCTATTTGCTACTAAAATTATTAAAAATTTATAAGTAAAAACTGAAAATGCTAAAACCCCACAAAGTTGAAGCAAACCCTCAAAGCAACAGAAAGCGAAAGCCGCCCGCCCACTCGCTTGCCGTCTGTCACGTTAAAGAGGCACGGCTAATTTCGTGACTGGTCAAAATTTGATCTTAATTCCCAACATAAGGCGTGTTTCAACTTTATTCGGCAATACGAGTTCAGCGCTTTTTCAATTAGTATTTTTAAAGAAAACGCTAATTTGAAAAGCATTTATATTGTATTTGTACACTCTATCCAGTAAGCTGTATAAACGCTAATCCAATTAGCATTTTTTTTAAAACGTTAATAAGAAAAGCGTTTTTTAAAAACGCTAGTTCAAAAAGCGTTTTAGTAAAAATCGCTTTTCCAAAAAGCGTTTAAATCAGTAAAATCACCCCCCTGGCACAAGCAAACTTTAAAATCTATCACGAAAATTTCACAATTGTGTAACATTTGAACGGGGACTCCGATTGACGTGCCGTCAACTCCCACACGTCACTCAAGACCCCCCGGAGCCTCTCGTCCAGTTTCACAGTCCCCGGACCTTTCCTCCCTAATTCGATACCCCGGAGGCCTAATTGCCCTAACTTCGAAAGTTCATATCCTGAAATCCCAAAGAATTGCGTAACATTTGAACAGGGACTCCGATTGACATGTCGTTAACTCCCACACGTCACTCGGGACCCCCTAGAGCCTCCCATTCAGTTTCGCAGTCCCCGGACCTTTCCTCCCCAATTCGGTACCCCGGAGGCCTAATTGCCCTAACTCCAAAAGTCCATATCTTGAAATCCCGAAAAATTGCGTAACATTTGAACGGGGACTCTGATTGACGTGCCGTCAACTCCCACATGTCACTCGGGACCCCCCGGAGCCTCCTATCCAGTTTT